>JASDQU010244288.1:87515-110310 GCA_032191745.1 Picea mariana
TTGGGGCATATTACATTAGTAATGTTATTTTATTTATGTCGGCTTTATTCCATTAGTTGTAATTATACCTCCTAGTCTCCTATATATACCAAGGAGATGTTTTCATTTGGAATCATCTTGTACTTGAACATTTATGTGGGGTAAAAGGACGTTGCCCCCTCGAAGAGGCTTATTATCTGAAATTCTCTCTTTTTCAAGGCTTTGAGTACTTATTCTAAGGTTTTTGTATGTTATATTGATATTTGGTTCTTAACAAAGTTTATCATAGGCACCCAGAAAGTTTGTTGCAACCCTTACCCATTCCTGAATGGAAGTGGGAAGCCGTGACAACCGATTTTATTACGAGATTGCCCAGAAAATGCAAGTTGCATGATTCGATCCTGGTGGTGGTGGAAAAGCTTATGAAAGATGCCCATTTTATTCCACTGAAAACTACTCACAAGGAAATAGATGTTGTTGATATTTTCATGAAGGAAGTGGCACGATTGCACATAATTCCTAAAAAAATTGTGTCTGACAGAGACCCAAAATTCACCTCGAATTTTTGGAAAGGATTGTTCAAAGGATTCAGAACGAATCTGAACTTTAGTATAGCTTATCATCCTGAGTCTGATGGATAGATAGAGAGGGTGAACAGAGTGATAGAAGACATACTGAGAATGTATGTGATGGACAAACCATCTAAATGGGAAGAATAACTACACTTGGTAGAATTCGTTTACAACAATGGGTATCAGGCATCGTTGAAGATGAGCCCATTTGAAGCACTTTACGTCATAAAGTGCAATACTCCACTAATATGTGATAATCTAGCTGATAGGATAGTATTTGGGCTAGAGTTGCTCAAGGAGATGGAGGACCAAATGATAAAAATTAACAAGAATTTAAAAGCTTCCCAAGGCAGGCATAAAATTTATGTCGATAAAAATAGAACCCTCAGAGAGTTCAAAGCGGGTGATCATGTTTTCCTGAAAGTGAAAACTAACAGGAGTTCCCTGAAGCTGGAAAGTTGCACCAAGTTGGCAGCCATATTTTGTGGGCCATTTGAAATCCTAGAGAGGATTGGTCTATTTGCTTATATGATTGCATTTTCTACATCTATGTCTATTCATAATGTCTTACATGTATCATTGATAAATAAATATATACCTGATGCTAATCATGTTATTGATTGGAATGTGATTCAGGTGGATCAAGAAGGCACTTTTCAAGTGCATCCAATGCGCATTTTGGACCGAAAAGTCAAGCAGCTCCAGAACTGAGCCATAGGGATTGTAAAGGTCCAATGGACCTGGTACAGTCCTGAGGACACTACTTGGGAGCATGAGGATGCAATGCGGATAGAATACCTGCATCTTTTTGAAGATTTTTAAAGATTTTGTTGTATATGGGTATATGATGCACTAAGGACAGTGCATAAATAAGGTGAGAGGATTGTAATATCCCTCTACTGAAACCAATTGTAAATGTAATGTAAGTGTACTTAAGATGATGAGCTATTTTGACATCATTTTGTAATGCACCTTTCATGGCATAGTGCACGCATGTACTGTGTAGTAAAATGATGTAGTGTGCACATTCCTAGATACCGCACGTAGTAACTAAAGTGCACGTAGTATAGAGGTCAATGAACCTTGTGTATATGATATGTGTTATAGGATGGTGAGCCAGTTATTATAATTTGGGATGCTTATGTTTTGGAATTAGGCCAGAGCGCCTAGATTTTAAAGGCTAGTGTGCCTATTTTGTACATGTCTCATGATTAATATAAAATACATCGTTGCGCGTAGACTGACCATGATAAAAGAGATGGGGGACTGAACTTCACTAGTTAGGGAAAGGGAGGGCCGAAAGTTAAGGGAAAGAGATAAGCTATAAAGCTTAAGCCAAAAAGGAATATTATATTAATATTTCCTAAAGCATAAAGTATGGATAATTATTTTATCCTAAGTTCTAAAGTTGGGGACAAGTGGACCAAAGTAGCTTCCAACATGACAAGTGTCAAGTTGGGGACATGCATTCATATCGTGGGGACTTAGCTCATTTGGTCACTTTTTCACGAGGATTCTTACCAGCATCTTGACCATCATTCTCACCATCACTTTCATAATCCGTTTTCACGGTGATTCTTCCATCACTTAGTTATCTAGTCAATGATTCCATGACCATTTTCACTCATGTCATTCATTATCCTTCAGACATTCAGTTCACTATATTTGAGCCTATTTCCATAACCATTCTGGTTGGTGTACCTGGTTAGCTTGGGAATGGGATTGAAGAAGCAGGTTGTCAGGCCCGTGGGAAATTGAAGAGGTGGGATGTCAGGCCCGTGAGAAATTCTCTGATTGAGAGGATTGTTGGGGATTGATTCCCGAAGGTGCTAAACTATAGCTATAGTGCTATGAGACTTCCTGTCTAGCCTGTTTTTGAAGCCCTGGAAGGGAAGTGGGGCAGTCGAGGGGTTGTTGAGAAGAGAAGGGGCACACTTCCTTGGGTGGGACAGGGATGTGGGGAATGAGAGGTTGTAGGCTGTTAGTTGAGTGAGCACCTGAGAACGAGTCTTTCATGTTGTCTATAAACCTTAGCCTGGTTAGGAACCCCTTTACCCAGGTGGAGTTCAATCCCAGCTTGGGGGTGACTCACTGTTGAGAGTGATGAACATTGTATTCTAAGGTTGGGAGGTTCGTGGACGGTCTGTACATAGTTGGTGAAAATATTTCTAAGATAAGTACCAATCGTATGATAAAATTATATGTTGCATTGTTATTTATGTGCTTATGTTATAGATTATCATATATGTGATTATAACTATCTGTATGTTTATGGGTATTTCCCTGTATATGATGCATATATGTGTTTACTGTTATTTCAGTATGAAATCGTATATTACAGAATGTAATTGTTTTTTTACATTTATATGTAAAGCTTCCGCAAGAGTGTTGCATGTATATGTTTAAGTTGCATGCAGTTTGAAGAGAAAATTTATGTGGCATAGCTCAGTTGAATACTGGGTATGTTACCGTATGTTCCACAGTAAAAGAACGAAAGTGTTCCCTAGAGTCGCATGGATGACTTATTTAAGGCTAGGGATGTTACCAACTGGTATTAGAGCATGAGATATTTCTCTGGAGTGGCATTCCCCAGCCTATGGTGGTCGGGGGAACGTTACAAATACAACTCAATGTAACGAGCCCACAACCATATGATAACTAACCGGTTGTTAAGATCTAGTTAGGACTTATGATTATTTCTAACAAAAAACCCTTTAATATTAATTTTATACAAATTCATCATTGCAACAACAAACACTAGTGAAAAATATGATAACATATCCAAGTCTTCAATCTGTAAGTCATGGTCTGAAATCTCATGAGTTTTAATGAAGATTTTCTTGAAAAACTGCCAAAAGTGGATGTTGAAAACTAAATCTAGAAATCTCATTGTGCATCAAATGAGTGATATATCCTCCAAGTGGTCACTAAAGTAAACCTAAACCAATGAGAGGATATCTTGATGAGAAGTGAATTAGCTACAAGTATAACACATCCCATATCATGAAAAAACCTAGAAATCCAATGTGCCAAGAGAAAAGAGACGAGAAATCATATGTCCTCTAGAAGGTGAAAAGACCATCCCTCAAAAGTATAAATACTATGAATCTCTCACATATCGACACATAAAAAATTGTCAAATCCTGCTGACAGAAAAAAGTGTCGAAAAACATCCAAAACTTGTATATGAAAAATTGTAGCCAAAGAAAAACTCTGAGTAGTAAACTAGGTAAATTGCTGGTACTGATCCAAATAGTGAACCAAAATGTCCATCAAATATGTCAGACAATCCATCAGATTCCAAAAAATGCATCCATCCAATATCCATCAAAATCCAAAATTCCAAGTAATGAATTGTCTTGGAGAAAAAACCTATGAAGATCAAACTGACCAATCCAAATCCAATTCATCAAATCAGGAAACAAAAATCATGTCTTGAAACAATCCTCAATCATCCATCATCTTGAAATCATAAAATCATTTTCAATCTTGAATCCATAATCAATCATCATAAACTGCAATCCTGAAAGTTAGACTTTGAAACTTCAATTCTGACCTTCAAATCAGAAGACTACATCAAGTGAGCCCCAATCATCTTGTGTATCATCCAATAGTGAAAAACATTCATGTCCGTCAACTGTGAAAATATCTCCAATCAAGTATGATTGTACCTGTGTATAAACTTGTTAATAAGATCGTTCCAATAACTTAGTTTCCAAACTCCAACGACAAGTCCCTAACCATTCAAAATTGACCTATTTCCTCTGAATATTTTGTTTCTTCCAACACCTTTTTGAGACATGGTTTTTCTTCCCTCAAAAAACACCTAGGTGGAGATCAAAAAAATTTAGCTCAACATAGCCAACTTGGTGACATTGTCAACACAATACACGTTCTTTGTCCAACTAAGCATTATCAACCAACAAATCCTCAATACTTATATTATCATCAATATCCTCAAGAATAGTATCATCATCAAAATATGTATCAAAATCCTATACATGTTCCTTATCAAGTTCTTTCTTCCTATTAGCATTACCCAAAAAAACACCTCTTACAAATGTAATTAGTTTACAATAATTAGGAATATGAAAAAGGTTATCATGATTCTTTTCATATCCTAAGCCATGTATGTTTTGTTTAAACTCTAATTCTTCCCATGACCTAAAAAATTTATCTATATTTTTAATCTGATCCTCATACTAAAAATTCAATTTATCCACTTTGTTTTCAGTGTCATCAGTCAAGGTTTCACTGACTTCATCAAAGGAAAAAGACTGCAACTCACAATCAACAAGCACAAGGTTGTTTTATTATTCCTTAGTGTCATCATTAAATGACGTCAACTGACGATTCAAAAAAAAAAAATCTGTTTGAAGTAAATGTACCTTTTTATGAAGTATGTGAAAACAAGTAAGAACATTAGTGAGTGTTCCTTTTTGCATAGAAATTGTAGATTTTGGAGTCTTGCTAATCAATGTGTACAACATATTAAACATTTTTTCGATTCTTTCCATTTTGAAGTGCTTCAAAGATTCCTAATTCATCCTTAAGACCACAATATAAACCAATCCCCACACAAAATATCCTAAGACCCCCTTATTCAATTTTAGGTGAGTCTAGGACATGATATGCTTAACCCTTATAAATTTTCAAAGAACACCTTTTAACCCCTTAATTCACCTTATAACTCCAATTGAAATTTCACAAGAACCCTTATGACACCTTATAACTCCAAAATACAAAAAACACCTGATATCACGATGTACATGCACCTTATAACACCATAAATATGCAATGACCAAGGAATATTTGCAAGGTTTTCTTTTTTTGTGAATGATTGGAATGTACAACTTATATCACCTTAATTGTACCTTATATCACCCTAATTAAGCACCTTATATCACCTCAATGAGTTAATAATTATTTTGTGCCATGAAGAAAAGTACCAAACAATTTTTACAAAATACACGACACACGAGCAAGGAGACCTATTACACCATACACCAACAAGGAGATCTATTGGGGATTGGCTTTGACCCACAAATAATCTCATCAATAAGTGTTTGATTGAGATTTGTTGTCCTCTAATCAACACTTTATAATACAATGAAAAATGATTATCAAACTTTGCAAAGTGATTATACTTTAACTAACCTCATTTTTCTTTTACAATTATCACTTTACTTTTAACAAACTTCACTTTTCTTTAAGAGACCTTACTTTTAGAATTTAATAATCCATTTTCAATTTTACCAATTAAAACTTTATGTGTGTTGCTTTATGTGCATTTTCCATAAAATCATTAAAAAAAATAAAATTTTTGGTAATGGGTTAATTAGAGTTCTCTTGTCTTATATTCACAAGAGATTTTCTTCCTTTGTAATATCAAATAGCAGGTTTGTTTCCCAGTCCACGTCGATCAAGAGTATTATAAAACACTAAAAAATAATCACATCATATATCATCCCACATGATTTTTGGTTATTCCACATGTTCAATGCCTCGCTGAATGACTTCTTTACACCAAATTCCAAACAAATTTTCTAGGGAGACATTGACAAGTACATAAAGAGAATGAATGCCATATCGATGGTTGTCTCATATTTTTGTCCCAATTCAAACATGTTAGCACATAGAATTGTAGGGGTCAAAATGAGTCACACTTTTTATTTTTACAATTTTTACCTTGAAATGTCACACCTACAAGTTGTACACAAAGTTACTTTTGTCATCATCTATTCATTTAAGTGTCAAGTGAAAGTCGGGTGTATGTGCTACCAACTCACTAGGAGAGTTCGTAGAATACTCTAAGCACCACATGCATTATTTTGTCATCATTGCAATTAAATGATCATGTCAAAGAGGATTTCATTGTTTTCAGAGCCTACATTTAACCACTTCTTCAGGAATTATGTCATTGGATCTTATAATAGTATCCTCGAAATGTGAAATTCATGTTTGAATTAGGCATTGTGAACTGGTAGACAGGCGCTGCGAACTGGTAGACAGGTGTTGCGAACTGGTGTTGTGGACTGGCTGAAGAGGAGCATTGGAGGTTGGATAGTTTGCAAACACTTCTATTCAAATTCAAATATATCTACATCAATCTCAATTCCATCAGGTACTCCATGAAGGTTATCATGTTGTTTAAAGGTTGAGAGAATATTCTGGCTGGTTTATCTCTTAGCGTTGCAAACTGTCAAACACTTTGTTGTCATCTTTCAAAATTCACCTCAATGATATTTTGAACCTTTTCCACTAGACCGTGCTACTTTCTGACCTCTCTCACCTTTCCCATTGCTCATAATTTACCTATTCCCATCAATTTTACCTAGTGCTATGAAAAAGGCACTGCGAACCCTTTGTTCCAGCACTGTTGAAACATTTATTTTCTACATATTTAAAAGGCTCAGTTTGAGAAAATGGATCTACATCCCTGTCTTATTTGAAATGTATTGTTGTCCATCTATTGAAGCAAGATTAAGGTTTCACAAATTATCATGTTGTTAAACTGATATTTATATTGATGAAATGTCTTCATTTTAGAAGAAAATTGATATTTGTCTCCCTCTTATAATTATTCTCAGTTATTGTTCCTTATTCCTCCTATTGGAAGAGTGTCTTTTATCATACCTCAATATGTATAGAGTAATGTGCATAAAATATTTAGACAAAGTCATCCATTTGAAAACATTTTAGTCATTAAAACCTAAATTTTCTATTTTCATGCATTTTACAACATTTTTGGGTGATGGATATGACTTGTAAGCCATGAGTATCAGTTGTGGCGTTTTACTCTAAGTCATATATCAAGATAATGAATCGTTTGTAGCATAGATGGACACCTGATATAATTTTGAGATGATAAAAACCTTGGTAAAGTGAAATAGGATGATACATGAAAGTTCGCAGCGTCGATGCTGCAAACTGGTAATTTATGACAGTTTGTAAGAAATTAGCACACAATAGAGGATTGTTTTGATCATAAATTTTGAATTCCAATCCGGGTTCCTCTAAAATTTGTCGTGGAGGAAAAAAATGAAGTTTTCAAATTTCTGACAAAACATCAACCTAACCCAATTTTCATTTTTGGAGAAAAGAAAAAATCATCACCTACAGGAAAGTTCTGTTGGAGAAATTTCTATTTTCGGCACACTAGTTCAGTGGGAGTTAACTGACTAGTTCTATTTTAGACTTTCTAATTTTATACCATCATTATTATTCATTCATTCCTAATTATAGGTTTTCATTTCCTATATGATTGAATATCACTCACTCATTGATTAGATCATAATATACATTGATTCTCATTCTTCATATTGTATCTCTCTTCCTTTTCTTGATAAGATTTGTTTGTGTATTCTTTAGATATGTCTCCTGTGTAGGTTTCCATGAAACACTAACATGGTATTAGAACTGAGCTGTTTGGAGCAACCCAGACAAGCCAGAGAAGAGAGAAAGAGGATTTGAGTAAACCTAGTTTCCTCCATCGTCGCGGCCTATCCCCATCGAAAGGTGCAACAATTGGAATCCTCATAGCCTATCCCTATCGAAGGGTGTGATGGTCGCACTCAAAATTAAGAAAAGTTCCCAGGCATTCTCAAAACCTATACACAACCAAGGTGTGACATTGTCGCACTGTGTTCTTGATATCAAGTGCGATGATATAGTTTTTAACAATCGTTGCATTGTTTCCTTCACTAGGGTGCGACGATTCAACATCATCGCACCTTGTACTTCTCTAGGGTGCGACGATTCAACAACCCTCCAGAAAATTGGTTTTCTACAGTAAAATATTCATATCTTGAAATCTGCGATCTGGGTCGGGCTGAAATTTGGACCAGATACATATAACATAGGGATTCTCATGCTCACCACAAATATCCAAAACCCACATCGTATTTTAGGAAATATAACTATTTTATCATATCTATAGCTTCCATAGAACCGTTTGTCATATCTCAGAATCCAAGATCCAGGTTTTCAGAATCTTTTCAGAATCAATAGTAGGGATGGAGGCGATGCAACTTCTTCAATAAAGTCTGGTGATAATACTAACACCATACAACTATTTTAAATGGAATCTAAATTCTGCATTCCAACTCAAAATAAAAGGACTGTATAATTTGATGATGAAGACAGAATCAAAATCTACATCATCTCTTGAGAAGACCAGAAGGGCGAACCATAAGGATGAGGCCACATGACTACTTCTTGAGTTAATATCCACTGATTTATGGTTTCATGTTGCTACATGCAAGAATCCAAATGAGATCTGGACCACCTTGGAAGGACTCTTTGGAAAGAAGGATGAGATGCGAGGTCATATGCTTGAGGTAGAGTTGAATACCTTAGACCCTAAAATGTTTGATAATATACAAGATTTCATTACTAAATTTAAAAATTTGATTTTGATCTTGGGTGAATGTGGTATTGACAAGTCTACACAAGAGAAAAAACTTATTTTAACAATCTTAGCCAAGCTAGGACCATAATACGTTGTATATGTCTCTAATTTCCATTCTAGAAGATGTCTTTTTGGAACAAATTGAAAAAATCCTACGATGGCTCAGTTTATTGAGTCTCTCACACAAGATAAGAAAAAACTAATACAGATAGGCCTCATCAAGGATCCCAAAGAAAATGCACTCACCATGCATGATGGAAAAGGATAATCCAAACAGAACAGGAAGGAGAAACAAAATGACAAGGAGGTATATTCCAAACCATTTAACGATTCTTCAAGTTCCAAAGACTCTTCATATTTTAAGAACACGAAGAAGAAGAAGGGAAAGTAGTGCACTTACTGCAATAAACCGAATCATGAAGAATCCACATGCATGAAGAAACAAATCGATCTTATGGAACATGCACTTGAATAGAACAACCTTGGAAACTTCATTCCAAAGGGATTCAAAAAGAAAAAGGAAAAAGATCATGCTCCTAAGAAAGGTAATTATCATGCCCTGGTTGCAATTAATTCCTCATCTGATTCATGGTTTATAAATTCTGGTGCATCCCATCATATGGCAACGAAAGAGGAAGTTCTCTCTTCTTTGAGTCCATGCTCAAGACCCCTTATTATCATGGGGGATGATACTCCATTAGCAGGAGTAGGATAAGGGAGAGTGGAACTCCACAATGGAAATTTTGAGAATGTTTTACATGTTCCAAATATTTCTATGAATCTGCTCTTAGTTTATCAAATCAATCAGAAAGGTAAAAAGGTTAATTTACATCCGATTCAATTTTAGTAATTCACATGCATGATAATTCCATCATTGCAATTGGTGAGGTGGATCACAAGTAAAGGTTGTATAAATTCACTATTTTTTCTGATGATGACTCCTCTTTTCTACTTACACATAAGGAGAGTACTTTTCATGCACATCGAGTGCAACATGCATATACTCTTTTGCTTCCATCAGTTTCATAAATCAGAGGTGATTCCATACACTCATATTATGTACATGGAAATAAGCAGGTAGTACATCCATATAAGAAGCTAGCGCTGAAGCTTCAATAGATGCCCAAGAAGGCACAGTTCACACTTCATGAAAAATGTATCCTTGCAGGGAATCCATTGGATTCGAGGAGGAATCAATCTCAGCATGAGGAACCTTCTCATGTATTTTCAGCTTTAGAACCTGCGATGCCCATGCATTGCTATATGGTTCAGTATTCTAATATGCAGTTCTACATTGAGGATATGGGAAATACATTATGGAAAGAAACCATGCAAAAGGAGTATGACTCACTCCTAAAGAATCAGACCTCGCATCTGGTCACACTTCCAGCAGAAATTAATATTTTCAGGTGAAGATGAATCCACAAGATCAAGAGGTACAAGGATAGATAGGTTACCAAAGTACTTCATCATATCCATAAATATTTCTACATCTTCATGAAGAATTTCAGTGAGAAGAAGTTTCAGACTTTGCGGGATCATCTTGCAGTGAAGAACACAGTTTCCTAGTAGCTGCCATTTTCTTCTTTTGATACATTGTCTTTTGAGGGGGAGTTTTGTTCCCACATGGTTTTCCCTCTTTCCTCACTTGTATTTAGTGTTCATTAGTTTCATTGTACATGAGTACCTAATATGGCCTAGTAGTCGGGATTCATTTTTTACTCCATAGTGATGTTCAGGGGGAGTGTTGGAGAAATTTTTATTTTTGGCACACTAGTTTAGTGGGAGTTAACTGTCAAGTTCTACACTAGTTCAGTGGGAGTTAACTGACTAGTTCTATCTTATACTTTCTACTTTTATACCAACACTATTATGCATGCATTCCTAATTATAGGATGTCATTGCCTATATGAGTGAAGATCACTCACTCATTGATTAGTTCATAATATACATTGATTCTCATTCTTCATATTGTATCTCTCTTCCTTTTCTTGATAAAATTTGTTTGTGTATACTTTAGCTAGGTCTCATGTGCAAGTTTTCATGAAACACTGACAAGTTTGCAACGCATTCTCTCATAGGTGTTGTGAACTCGAACAATCTGACAAATATGAGCTATAGGAAGGTTTCCAACTGTCAGGGAAGGTTCGAATGGTATCCTAGGAGTTAGTTGGACATGAGGAATATGTGTCATCTCCATATCAAGCATAATGACTTGTTTCAAAAGGAGTTTATCACAATAGACAAGATCCCCAAAAATAGGAATTTGTTAGGTTTTTGTTGGAATCTTTTGTAACAAGACTCCTAAATGGAGGAGGATCCTATGTAGCTCCTTGTTTTCATTCTCCTTAGGGTAGATAGAGATAATTCATTTCATATGAAAGGGATTTTGATAAGGAAATGGTTCAGTCCATGACACAAGAGAGGTTGGAGAGAGTTGGAGCAATGCAGTTTCCCTGTGTGTGCTCATTTGTAAGCCTGAGGGAATGTTTTGTAAATATTTTTTCCATTGAAAACTCATGAGATCTGTCATATCATATTTTTATTTCTATTTTCTTCATATATCTTTTCATCTTGCTTTAATATGATTACTTTTAATGTAGGTTTGATTAGCAGTATTATCTATGAGATTTCTATGGTAAAGGCTTTGCTGTAGAAGTTTATTGCATGTTATAGTTAAGCATTCACATTCATTTTTGGAAAGGATTTCCAATCAATGAACGTTCAGACCAATGGATGTTATCAGTTGAGCAGGATGTGAGGCTTATTTGTTCACTTATATGTTGACCCTTATTTCTTTATTTCTTTCATTCATCATCATACAAGCTATTTATCCGATAGGAAGCTTGATTTCATTCAATATACAGAATGCTTATGACTCCATTTCCCAATGGTATAGCCTATTGATCTGCATTTTTCTTCCCTCTCCCTTTTTTGCTTAGTCTTGTTGATCCACCTACTCAAACCAATTTAATGCATTTATATTCTGATGGGTATTGGGCTTGCACTTACAACAGACTAAGTGTGACTTCTAGTTCTAACACTTTTGGCATCATTGTCGAGGACAGAAGTGAAGAAATCTTCCTTGGGAGAGCAACAACGATCATATCCAGCTTATGATGGTAGACATGAGCAGGAAACAAGATTGACTGTAATATTCTACTTGATGACTCCAACTTCATCATAAATGAATCTATGGGAGACTCCACTGGTTTGAAATGGACAAGATTCTTACTCAGAGATATGAATTTTTTTATTTCTCAAATATATCTGGTTTTCCAATTCCCGTGCCTGATAGAAGTGAATGGGAAGGCTTCTTTCCTAGGTTTAGAGGGGAAAATTGGGAAATGCCAACTGATTTTTCACTAGATTTTCACAAGAGCATACTTAAGCTGAAAGTTATACATGAAGATGTCCTCATCAAATTGTTTACATTCTCTTTAGATGGAGCAACTCATGATTGATGTAGATCACTCCCGATTGCTTGTATTACTTCAGTAAGACATTTTCATGATGCATTTAATTTGTTTTTCAAAGAGAAATTTGTAGTTGATTTCCTTTATCAAGAATGTTGTTATGAATTTGACTTGTTGAGTAAAGGATCAGATAGTCATAAAGAGTATGTTGTAGTAGAATACACTTTTCATAATGATCAAGAGGATGATGATATTTAAAGTGATATCTAGGATGTATATACTTTTGACATTGTATCAAATGTATCTACTATTTTAAGTTGTCATGAAAATCAAATTATTTCCTTTGAGTATTCAAATGATAATGAGAAGATCGATATATCAGCATGTGATAGTTTTGAATCGAATCGAATATAGTGAAGGAGATAAGGAAGGATTATATGAGCATAATTGGTTGAAGAAATTTCTCCAGCAACTATTACCAGAGATCAACAAGCTTTATTTCATCATTCCTAAACCTGGATCTGCAACAAATATTAAACAACCTATGATCGACATTAAAACCAGTGAAGGCAACCCACAACAACCTTCAATTTTGCAGATAGAGGAGATTGGTAATAATCATAAAACTGGGCATATGAAAAAACAATTCAATTTCCAGTTGGAACGAAATCAAGAAGAGGTATTGTTTTATGGCTTTCATGACCCTATTGTTGATTATATGGATTTTTTGAGCAACAGAGATGTCAAATCATTTGTTTCGAGTGAATGTTGATTCTGCTATCTTTTCAAACTGTAGTTATATATGCCATGGGTTCTTTCATTTGTCTGATCCCGATAAAAAAATTCACCAGTTAATCAGTTTCTTATATGGATTAATTGGAAGCATGACTTCACTTGAATAAAGAATAGTTCAAATGGTTAGAGTAGGAGTAGGACGAATAAAGCTTGATTCTCAAGAATTTGGTTTGAAGTGGTTTTTGTTTTCAGTGTCTGGATTTTCTCAGTTTTCAATAATGAGCGGAGGTTCTCTCAGGAATACAGGTTTTGTGGAAAGAGATGGAATGGATAAGGGATTGAAATGAAAGTTCTTGGCAACTCACAGGGAGCATCCCATCCCCTGTGGAGCTAGATGTTAGCACATAGAATTATAGGGCTCAAAATCAGTCACACCTTTGATTTTTACATTTTTTAACTTGAAATGTCAGACCTACAAGATGTACACAAAGTTCCCTTTGTCATCATCTATCTGTTTAAGTATCAAGTCAAAGTCGAGTGTATGTGCTACAAACTCACTAGGAGAGTTCGCAACGTACTCTAAGTACCTCATGCATTATTTTGTCATCATTGCAATTAAAGGATCATATCAAAGAGGATTTCATTGTTTTTAGAGCCTACATTTAACCACTTCTTCAGGGATTATGTCATTGTATATTCTAACATTATCCTCAAAGTGTTCAATTCATGTCTAAATTAGGCGTTGCGAACTAGTAGACAGGTGCTACGAACCGGCGTTGCAGACTGACTGAAGAAGATCATTGGAGTTTGGATAGTTTTCAAACACTTCTTGTCAAATTCAGAGATATATGCATCAAGCTCAAGTCTACCTAGTACTCCATGAGGGTTATCATGTTGTTTAAAGGTTGATAGAAGCTTCTGGCTAGTTTATCTCTTGGCACTACAAACTGTCAAACACTTTGTTGACAACCTTCAAAATTCACCTCAATGATATTTTGAACCTTTCCCACTAGACCAGGCTACTTTTTGACCTCTCTCACCTTTCCCATTTCTCATAATTTACTTGTTCCCATCAATTTTACCTAGCACCGCGAATAGGGCATTGCGAACCCTCTATTCCAACACTGTTGAAACCTTTGTTTTCTACATATTTAAAAGGCTTAGTTTTGAGAGAATGGATATGCATCCCTGTCTTATTTGAAATGTATTTTTAGCCATATGATGAAGAAATCTTAAGGTTGCGCAAATTATCATGTTGTTAAACTGATATTTATATTGATGAAATAGCCATGTTTTAGCAAAAAAATTATATTTGTCTCCCTCTTATGATTACTCTCAGTTGTTGTTCCTTATTCCTCTTGTTGGAAGAGTGTCTTGTATCATACCTCAATATGTATAGAGTAAGGTGCATAAAATATTTGGACAAAGTCATCCTTTTGAAAACATTTCAATCATTAAAACCCAAATTTTGTGTTTTCATACATTTTACCACATTTTTGGGTGATGGCTATGAGTTGTAAGCCATGAGTATTAGTTGTGGTGTTTTACTCTAAGTCATATATAAAGATAATGAAGCTTTTGAAGCATCGCTGGACACCTAATATAATTTTGAGAAGATAAAAACCTTGGTAAAGTAAAACAGGCTGCTATAGAAAAGTTCGCAGCACCGACACTGTGACCTAGTAATTTATGACAGTTTGTAAGAAATTAGCACACAACAGAGGATTGTTTTGATCACAACTTTTGAATTCCAATATGCGTTCCTCTGAAATTTGGTGGAGTGGAAAAAAATTATGTTTTTGACTTGGTGAAAAAACATCAACCTCACCCAATTCTAATTTTGGGAGAAAAGAAAAAATCATCACCTACAAGAAAGTTTGTAGTGCATGTTGTCATAGGCATTGCGAACTCTAACTGTCTGACAAATCCGAGCTATGGGAAGGCTTCCAGCTATCACAGAAGGTTCAAATGGTATCCTAGGAGTTATTTGGACATGAGGGACATGTGTTTCATCTCCATATCAAGAAGAATGACATGTTTCAAAAGACATTTATCAAAATAGACAAGATCCCAAAAATAGGAATTTGTTAGGTTTTTGTTAAAACATTTTATAAAAAGACTCCTAAATGGAGGAGGATCCTATGTAGCTCCTTGGTTTCTACCTCCTTAGGGTATATAGAGAAAATTCACTATATATGAGATGCATTTTGATAAGGAAAGGGTTTAGTCCATGACCCAAGAAAGGATGGAGAGAGTTGGAGCAATGCAGTTTCCCTGTGTGTGCTCATTTGTAAGCTTGAGGTCTTGTTCTATAAATATTTTTTCCATTGAAGACTCATGAGATCTGTCAGATAACATTTTTATTTCTTTGTTGTTCATATATCATTTTATCTTGTTTGAATATGATTACTATTAATGTAGGTTTGATTATCACTATTATGTATGATATTTATATGGTAAACGATTTTTTGCAAAAGTTTATTACATGTTATATTTAAGCATTCACATTCATTGTTGGAAAGGATTTCCAATAAGTGAACGTTCATACTAGTGGATGTTATCAGTTGAGTAGGGTGTGAGACTAATTTGTTCACTGATATGTTGACCCTTCTTTCTTTATTTCTTTCATTCATCATCATACAAGCTATTTATCTAATAGGGAGGTTGATTCTCTTCAATCTGAAGAATGCTTATGACTTCATTTCCCAATGGTGTAGCCTACTGATATGCATTTTGCGCCCCTTTACCTTTTTTGCTCAATCTTTCTGGTCCACCTACTCAATCCAATTTAATCCATTTATATTCTAATGGGTACCGAGATTACACTTAAAATAGTCTAAGTGTGAATTCTAGTGCTAACGGAACCATCTCCTAAACTGATTTCAAAACATGTAGATCAATAAACCCATTTCTTATGTTGTAGAAATTTGGTCTGCCAATTCCCATGGCTATTTATATGTAGTCTGCATGAAATTTTTGTTTCCCCATCCTTTTGTTAATGGGAAGTGCAACAACACCAAGCTTACATAGTAGGATACTTTTCTTCATAATATGATCCCTTCAAAAATGGCGACCAATGTGGCTTGTATTTTAAGATATTAGGAATCCTCTAGAAGGTATTCCTTTATATCAATTGGATATGGGCATAGAGAGAAAATATTTTGACAGCCATGGATCCACTCTCCATTTAAAATTCATTTATACACTCTTCAATAAGTTCACCAATACATTAAGGATAACTACTGTGGCATTTGTTGGGTAGAGATCGTTGATTGAGCTATTGCAGTCCATGAACATCCTTTCAAAAAAATCACTGCATTTTTAGTTGGTAATGTGGGGACAGTACTTTCAAGTAAAGAGATGGAAATTTGTGAGTCATTAAAACAAAAAATTCCAGAGCGTGGAGCACATTCTGCTCTTCGTGATTTTGCACGTTCTAGATTGAATATTAGATACATATACCACTATTAGAATGATAAACCAACCGATTCACAGATCAATTCCATCACACAACCAAAAGAATACTAGACAAGATTTTCAAACCGAGAGTTCAGCAAAATCCTCTTTTCCACTAGTCTGATCCTCTCATATAAAAAATACAGTACTTAAATACGTACACATATTTAAAAAATCACAACCGTAGTAAAGAATCATGCACTGCTCTTATTGAATTAATTTACTCCACAACTACAAAACAAGAATAAGAGAGCTAGATCCATATATAATAATATAGCTAAACATAATAGTCTTACTTGTAGTATCCCACATCCTTGTCCTTTTCCTAAAGAGTAGAAAATAAGATTTAACTGTGTTCAATAATTTTGGATGAGAGACTCGGTCTTGGTGTACCTACTCTTTCCCATACTTTTTATCCTTATGACACTCGTATCTCGCTCCTCTTTGTGGTCTCCCTCAACTCCTTCATAGGAACATAGGTATCACAATGCTCTAATACCACTTGATAAAAATGTGGAGAAAGAAAATATCTAAAAAAGTAAAATAACTAATAAAATCAAAAAGAAAAACAAGCCAGGTGGAATAGGTATCCAACTAAGTCAAATAATATGTACATCAATGATACATTAATGATACATTAATAATACAACTCATTGTAACAACCCCACAACCGTATCATAATTAACTGGTTATTAAGATCTTGTTAGGACTTAGGATTATTTCTAACAATATGAAATGAAGGGTAAAGTGAAAAATATAAAAATTAAAATGCTTTTAATATATATGCAGAGTGTAGTCCTATCTATCTATCCTATCTAGGAGTGTATCTTAACTAGTGAATACAATATTAGCAATATATTATTGTTAATATTTTTGGAATAGAAAGTTATAAAAAAAATAAGAAACACACATGAACATAAATGAAAAACAAAAGCATTTGTTATTGCATTACTATCCATAACCTTAAATTCACTATCCCAAATCAAACATTTTATACAAAGAAATAGTTGTAAACTTTATGCATTAAATTATATAATAGAAATATATAGTCTTACACCTTAAATTCACTATCCCAAATCAAATATTTTATACAAAGAAATAGTTGTAAACTTCATGCATTAAATTATATAATAGAAATATATAGCCTTACAGTGATCCTAGTAACAAAATATATAGCCTTACAGTGATCCTAGTAACAAAATAAGCACCAAAATTAGTTCTCAATGCACACATTACCGGACACTAGTGATCCTCCTCAAAATTGGCTACGAAGGATTCTTATCATTAAAATTTTCTGAAAGAGTTTACAAAGTATCAAAAGTTAAAATCCCTTTACATAGATATTCAGTTCCCTTTTATAGCGTAGTTCATAATTGTCTTGTGATGTCTTAGCTTTTCTCTTGGTAGTTATGAAATTTTCAAATTCCTAATTTATTCATTTCTTTTTCTTTTAAAAAAATAATTTACATGACAAATTAATGTTTTGTTGAGGTCATAGTTGACCATGTTCTTTGTTATCCAAGTAAGTTGATCACACCCTATGTTGAGAGAAAATCCCTATGATGTACCTAAAAAAAATTAATTGTTCAAAGGTGACTTTATAGGATACTAATTTCTTGGGAACATTGTACACACATCTCTTAAGTGTATTAATGGATGAATTAATCAAATTAATTTATTTTGAAGAGTTTGAAATTCGATTTTTTAGGGCCTCCTTAGAGATCCCAGGGGTTATTCTAATTTCAATTTATTTTCCTCTAATGATCTCCTCCAATTCATTCAAAACATCCATCATGGGTTGAGACAAGATGATGTCCACATGTGTGTGAAGTTTGGGTGAAAACCCTAAAACCACTCACAGATAACCTAGCTAGAGAAAATCACATAAAACTTGCAAGAGAATTGAGAGAGAGAGAGAGAGAATAATTAGAGAATAATGAAAAAATCTATTAATCACAACATAACAAATGAGTAATATACACAAAATATATAATCCAAGAAAAGTAATGTGCTAGTATTCTAACATCCCCAACCACCCCAGTGTTGGGTTATGCCATGTGAAACAAAATTTTAAACTGTATACAATATTTAAACATACAAATACTCTGCCAGTTCACAGATTTATACAGAATAATAGTAGAAATACACATGCAAAATATACATGAAAAACCCATAAAAATAGATGCATAAATAATTATGCAACAAGTAATTTTACACACAATTTACACTTATATTTGATAAGAATACCACCAAATGCATGTATACCTTCCACATTCCTCCCATCCATAGACCACACTGCTTGTAATCTTAGTAGTGGGTCATCCCCCAGTTGGGACTAAACTCCACTGGGGTAAATGAATACTAAACTAGTCTAAGGTCTAGTAAACAACATAATTTCTCAACAGAGGGTGCCCAACTGTTGCAACTAGCCTACATTATCTCATTCCCCACATGCTTGTCCCACCCTAGGAAGTGTGCCCCTTCTCTGCCCAAGAGTCCTTTGACTTCCTCACTTCCCTTTTGAGGCTTCAACAATAGGTCATACATGAAGTCTAAGAGCTCAGTAGTTATTGACTAGTGCAACATGGAACAATTTTGAGTAGTTTGTCTCATAGAGAAAACTAGTCGTGGGCCTGACAACCCGCTTCTTTGACCACGAGCCTGACAACCCACCTCTTTAGGCTGCAGTCAAACCATATTTCTCATTGTTCACAATGATAATATTACCAAGTACCAATCTTGTGTTGGAAATAGTAGATTTCAGATGGTAAGAGGAAATAATGGACAATGCTCCAGCTCTTAAGCTATCCAGGCATAGGTACGGTGATGGAAGCAACAAAGTTTGGGTATGGTACAATACTGGCTCGGGTAAGGTACAGGTATGTTTCTCGTGACAAAGAGGTACCAAGTACATCTCAAGGAGTTTGTGAAAGAATGGAGGAATCCCTACCCTCCTCCCAAGAATAACAAGAAGATCCCTCCATGAATATCGTAGAACGATGGAGTGTAAGAGTCCCCCCCCCTTTTCCAGAATGACGAGATTCCCCCAAAATACACTAAGTTTCCCAATATATCTGCATGTCCCCTCCTAGACACTTGTCTTCATGAATCTTCATGGGATCCACTTGTAATTTGTTCCCTTCCCATAGGAACTTAGGATAACATAGGTTATATACATACCTTATTATTTAGGAATAATATTATAATATTCCTTAGGAAATAAGCCCTCTAGCTTAGCCCCCTTTCCCTTCCTAATGGAGTTTATCCCCCCCATACTCATTTGTGGGTCGGTTTGCAGTATTGATGTACTTTATTAATTATATGAGTGTTTACATATTACAATAATAGGCTCACTTTCCATTAGCATCTAGGCTCTCCAGCCTAATAATCACATAAGCCTTCTGGCCTACAATAACTTGGCTCACCATCCTATGAAACGTATTTACATTTACATTCATAATTGGGGTTCAACCTAGGGGTATTTCATTCCCCTCCCCTTATTTATGCATTGTCCTCAATGCATTATAATCCATGTACAATTCAAAATTATTCAAAAAGATCCAAACCTTTTCTATTGGAATCCTTTTGTCGACCTGGTGCTCTGCTTTCAATAACCAATTTATGTATTCATATTGTAGTTGGAAGTCATTTTCTCTATTCCATAGAGCCTCTTTAGGAAATAATTTAACTCACTGTTCCATTTGACACGCCCTCATTATGACAACTACCATGCCATAGGCACTACTGAGTTGCCTCTTCCTTGTTGCAATCACCTTTCCAGGCTCAGGTATCCCTTCACTACTACACAATCCTTCAAAAATCCATCTTACCAAGGCTTTCGCACACAAGGAGAGCGGCAAATCAATATTATAACCCCACCAATGTTCTACATTTATAGGACTCCAATGTCTCCAATAATAGTTGTTCTTCCCAAGCATTCCAACTTTAATCAATATTATCCCATCTGTATCACACACATACAATTATTATGAGAGAACGTTATAAAAAATCATTTAAAAACTCAAACTTATTTCATAAGGAATTCAACTTTTCCCCAAAATATGAAATTCTATCTCACAAATTTTCATGGTTGTTGCAACAGTAGGTTGCAGTCTTCCTTATGGATTTTAGCAAGCATCATACTAAATACCACTTTTTCTGCAATGCTTCTATCTTGCATTCAACCAACATATTATCAGTATTTCCTGTACATTATAATTTCATTGCAATATGTGACAAAACCTTACAAAGTGATCTTATAATTGTCTACACCTAACAATCCAATCACAACTATCAAACAATTTATTAAATAGAATGAATTATCATTCTATGCATAAGCAATTTCACAGTTAATATCCATAAGTTCATTTCCCTATTTTCCGAAAAGAAAATTTCTTGTAGTCAATGCTCATGTGACTACTTGACTTGCAACTTTCATGTTGAAATGTCTAACAAATCTTGAAATGTTCACAACTTGATGAGTTTGTAACATTTCAACTGTTAGTATAATTATTTCCATTCAATACGATATATGCATGCACTCACAAAACACATTCAACAAATACATTTAAGTATAACAATTATATCATGCATAAGTGAAACTCTACCATTTACAATGCACGAGTGCAACTCTCAATGCATCTTTCTATTGATTTTCATAATGCTTTATATCTAAGTCATGTATCTCACCATTGTTAAATTGGAAATTTGGCCAATGCCTTGACACATTCTCCATACACTTCCTATTGTCTTCTCAATTATTTGGATTCCTTACTTTTCAACCCGAACACTACACCAAGAATATAATTATGTGGTGTTCATTAGTGTTAAAAAAAAGGTTGCAGTCTAAATATTATTTAGAAGTAGGAAGTTCATTGGATAATTGTGTGGTACGTAGCCTTTCCAAAACCAACCATGTCATTATCTCATATATGACTAGATTTTCTGGCATCCATTCTTATAAGAGTTTCATACTCTTTATCGCTTTGGTTATTACCTTGTAACCAAATTAACATGACATTCTACTATGTCATTATATGCATTCAAAATATAAGAAGATTTGATAATTATTACAGGCCTCCAGCCTTTACCACACCTAGTGGTAGTTTATTCACATCAATACATTCAACTAATACAATAATGTGATTTTATAAAGTAAAACTGGATGAGGAAATTCTTACCTAAATTCCCTTCATCAATTATACAATAAGAATACATACAACTCATACCTGCACAACTTCCATTAAATTAATTTAATGCTACTTGGATAGCTGATAATAATAGAAGATACCATGCCTTTTTTATCAATCTTATAATCAACACTTCAAATTTCTATTACTTCCTTCCGTATGCAACAACATCAGTAGAAGCACTTGAAAACATGCAAGAATTCTCTCTTTCTTGATACAACAACCACCATTAGCAACTTTCATATTAATATATATTCAAAAATAGACTAATCCTAGTCTTATTATTTTATACATGAATTTAACAAATTGGCATTTATCAATTCATATTTGTATGCACTAATAATTCATTATTAGCATGCTCCTAAATACATTTTCATGTCAATTTCTTGTACTATGTATGGCTGTCCAACCAGCCATAACATAATTGTTGCTACAGTAATTGTAGCAACCTCTTTCTCCATGTATCACTTTTCGTTGTTGTTCCTAGAAGTCTTCAATTCTTCCTGGATCCCTGAATCTTCTTGTGTTCTTACAAAAGAAAACAATGTTCATGATTGTTCTATATCTTGAGTACTTTTCCATCCCAACTTTTCTTATCTACTTTGCACACTTGTAACCATATGTTATGGTGATATAAATTTTCAGTGTTCCACTATTACTTGGATCCCTCTGATCCAAATCCCGCATGACCAAATTACATTTCCAGTCATGCTCTCTAATTAACCTTGGATATTTAATGCCAATTTATTTATTGAAACAAAATGATTCAGTCTTTTCTTGAATGAACATATCAACACTTGGATTTTCTTAATGAACCATTACTTTCTCCTGTCCCAACCGATTTACTTAATGAACCATTACTTTCTCCTATCCCAACCCATCTAATTTTCAACCTAATTTGCATAATCATTTTCATAATGTTTCTATGCTACACAATGTCTTCTTTTCCAGCTGCATAGAGTTAACCGGAATGCGTTATCATTTCTCTTACTTTACATCATAGTTTCCAGTGATGCTTTCCACCCCTGGAATGTCACT
>JASDQU010244288.1:151213-168587 GCA_032191745.1 Picea mariana
CCATCATTTATTATGGGTTCATCCATAAGAAAAAAATGTCATTCCACTCCCCTTTGGCATTAGTCATCCATAAATCTCCCATGAGTCGATGTACCTTTCCTTCAGTTGGATGGAATGTTCAATTTTATGGTTCTTGGAAATATGTGTTCCATCGCAAGTGGTTTTATATTCATTTTAGAATCCATGGTGAACTCATCTCTAAGCGGTGTGGGATTTGTAGTGCCTTGGCTGGAGTAGATGACCCAGATATTTGAGGTTTCACAACAACAATTTCACTTTTATTTTTAGTTTGTGTTGGTAGATTCTACCTGGAGGTATAGGAAATCATTGGAGGATCCTTTCTCCAATTTCATAGAGTCATTTCTGTGATGTGCCATTTTAGTTCTTTGTTTTTCTTTGGGATAGGTGCACTATGTATCTCCTTTATTTTATTTGAGTACCACTCTCTTTTCATCATGAATGAATGTTATTGTCATCATCTTGTTGTGTTCTCTGTGAATTGGAAAAGATGAGAAGGGGATTGAGGAGATTCTTTCGATGGGTCTCTAAGATGCAAGGAGAATTGTCAATGTGAGTATCCAAATGACATACATGGAAAGAAGATTGGGGATACAAGGCATTGATGGAAATTCAGGAAAGAAACATGCATGTCATCCACACGGATATTTAGTTGTTAGCAATCAAAGACAAGGAAAAATAATTGGAGTTCTTCATGGAATCCCCAATAAATAAATTAAAGGGAATTTAGCACAAATTGGAATTATTATGCTTTCTAGTATAGAGAATAATGGATTTTTTCATCATTTTGTGGAGGGTTAGAAATACTTTGCTCATACTCCTTCTATCTCAATTGGATCTCTTTTTTCTATTTCTCCTTGAGTTAAGGAGGAAATAATGGTAATGAAATCTCTTGGCCTGTAAGATCTAAAGTAAAAAATGGGTGTGTCTATCTCATTTGTTCCAACTCATTTCATTATTTTGTCAACAGGGAAGGCAATGGCTCCCCATGTTAGTGATCTAGAAGCAACCCTTAATGGGTTAATCTATATGTAGTTCTATACGTCTTAGACATGTTCTAAAGGGTATTCCTTTTTCTAATTTAGTTTATTCAAAATTATACTTCTCTTGGATATCTATCTATGCTCAATCTAGGCAAGATAGGAAAAATTTTGAGTAGGTTTTTAAGATTTTGGAAAATTTTGAACTACAAGACTTAGTCTTGATTTTATCCTGTACTTTTCCACTCTTTGGTTTAATTACAACCTCCTTTTTAATATAATATCTAATCATTTTTGTTTAAAATAAATCTAGAATCGGTTCGCTAAAATGGTTAGTGGTTGTTAGTAACACTCATAAATGTACCTTGCAAATTTCAATAATGGTTTGTACTTCTCTAAAATTGACTAACTCACTTTTTATGTCCCGAACTGAGATTTGTTCTCAATTTTGCAACCATTTTTGTTGTGTTTCATTTTTTTTCATGTTTTTTTACTTTTAAAGCTATATGAAATCATTTGTTGAATTCATAGACTCTATATCTATTGATTACTTTGTTCCTATTGTAGTATACAATGAGAAATAATTATTGTTACAACATGTATTAGTTGAAGTGCATTTTTTTTACTAAACATTTTCCATGATCAACAACTAACAATTTTGTTTTACTAACAATGATCAACAACTACCAACAAACAACATGAATTGTTTTAGTCTATCAGTCCATATGTCAAACACACTAAAACTCATGGAACCTATCATCATTTTCCACTAAGGGCCTCCAACATTTAAATTGTTTTCAAGCAATGAAAAGAAGGAAATATATTTTCATGAAAGGCATAGTCAACCAAAATGCCAATTATACATAAAGGAAAGTTATTGTTAATTAAGCATGACATGTAGATATCATAATCATGAGGAGAAGACCATTCCCACTCCAAACATTGTCCTCAATTCTCATGGACTACTCTTACAACCTATTCTATTTTTCTTTTTTTTCTTCAAAAAAATGCACTTTATATTATATAGTAATATAAACTTGATCATATACAATAAAACCTTGCATCTATGTGGGCAAAGACCAGAACAAAGACCAAAACAGACCTTTCAATCCAACAACACAAGTGATCCCGACTCTTAACAAACAAAACTAATCATCGCCAAGGATGAACCACAACACAGGCTGCGTCCATGATCATCATTGTAATCGAGCTCTTCCTACCTCCAGAACTATATAAAATAAAACAAATAAGAAAACATCCGCTCACACCATTGTTCGAATAAAAAAAATTGTAGACAATAACACCAAGGAGAATATAGTAAAATCAAGGGATATGTGTGGTCCCTCATGCTCCTCGATGCACCGGTAGAAGGTGAGTTTTCCTGGGTCTCTAGTAAGTGCTTGCTTTGATAGGAAATCCGACACTTGATTTTCCTCTCTGTATACATGATCAAATGAAATCTTTCGGGAGGAGATAATCAGAGTCAATATTTTGTCCTTCCAACAATCGAGAGAGATGATCTGTAGACGTCCTTTCCCACGCAACCATTCTATAATGATCTTGGAGTCTCCCAAAATATGAATCGACAATAAAGACAACTGAGATGCCAGAGTAAGTGTCGCCCATTAACCCAACAACTTCGCTCTGGTGTTGGATCCCAGACCGCAGTTTAGGAGCCATTTATAACTACATTGTTCACTTATTTTGATGACCCCTCCTGCTTCACTGTTTGAACCTGAAGAGGCTACTGCTCCATCGAACCATCCTACTACACCATCCATACCAGCCTGGGTCTTTCCTAATCTCCAGAATTGCAATTTTGGTGCAAGAGCATGATCCCTCAGGGACATAATAGAGAGATGAGACACCTTCAGTACCAAAGGTTCTTTGTCTTCAAAAAGGTCCTGGTTCCATTCCCTCTAAATATTCCAACAAATCAAGGATGGTAAAGACTGCAAATTAAAGTTTAAAATTTTCCACCGCTTGAAACAATCATTTAGATTTGTTCCATCCCAAGTGCCCGAAAAATTTAAGACAGATTTTATCTTCCTCCAAACATCCTCTGTGAAGACGCAGTCCAAGAAGATGTGTTGAGTAGTTTCGAAATTCAATTTACAGAAGATACACACCCCGGGTCCACAAAAACCTCTTCGCTGGAGGTTCTCCCAGGAAAGTTTTTATTCTCCACTAGAAGCCAGGTGAACAGCTTGATCTTCAGGGGAATGTTCCATTCCCACATTGCCCTTCTCCATCCGCCCAAATGGAAATTTGTTTTCATATTTTCGGCAGCTAGGTAAATATTCTTGACAAATATCATACCCGTCGACTTGCCCCCTATCCACTTGAGAGAATCCGGTTTTTCTTGCATGAAGACTCCATTGTTGATGAGCGCGCACCTGAAGAGATTCCATTTTGCTTGTAAATGACCAGTGAGCTCCAAATCTGCACTAGAGATCCAGTTTTGTGTGATCCTCCCCACTTGAGATCCCGTCTGAGACTGAAATAAGTAGAAAAGTCCTTTCCTATTGATAACAGAAATCAACTCATCCGAGAGTATAGCCTCATCCCCCATTCCCAAAATTCAATCTTTCCCAATCAATATGGATTTTCCGTCTCCAGGAATATAAACCATCCAATGTAACAAAAGGTGTAAATATTTAAGAAAGTAAGTCCTTGTATGAGACCCTCTTTCTTTTGTGATGTTCACCGTGCGAAGCCACCGATGAACTGAAACATAGGGACGGTATTTTGCCTTTATCACTCGGTGCCACAATCCTTCTTTCATAAGAAATATCTAGAGGATATTTGTTGCTAACACTCTGCTGAAACCGATCAGGTTTCACAGTCCCCATCCCCCAAGATACTTTGGCTTCGCAATCAGCTGCCAATTGCATAGGTGGATGCTCTTCTTATTCCAACCGCCCGACCAAAGAAAGTTGAAAATCCGTTGTCGAATTTTTGTTTGGATTGTAGATGGCAGGCTTGCAAGTGTCAACCAATATATTGGTTGACTCTCAAGCATGTATTTAATCAAAACCAGTCGCCCCCCTAGTGACAACCACCTTGAACACCAATGACTGATCCTTTTTTCAAAATTTTCAACAATCCACATCCAGTCAATCGTTTTATATCTGTTAATCTTAAAAAAAAAACTGAGGTATCTAAACCCCTCAGCTAGATCTTGGAAATTGTAAGGAAAGACAACTTTCAGAGAATCCAGGACGGATAAGTTAATACCGTGCTAAAGAAAGGTGTTTTTTTGTGGATTTATCCACAGACCAGATGCATTACAAAAGAGCTTTAGTATCATGTTGATCTCCTCCCATTCCGCTAATGTGCCAGATGACATGATGAGGATGTCATCTACGAACAAAAGATGGAGAATTTTAATAAAACGAGAAAATTTTATTCTTGACAAAAGACCAATCTCTTGGCTGCATTTAAGAGCCAGACTCAAACCCTCCATGATAAGGATAAAAAGGAGTGGCGAGAGTGGGAAACCCTGTCTAAGTCCCTTACTGCTTATGAAGAATCCAGAGGGTTCTCCATTGACCAAAATTGCAAACGAAGCCGACGAAAGACAACCCATAATCCATTTTGTCGTTGGCAGCCCAAAACCACAATTAAGTAGTACCAGTCTGAGGAAATCCCAGCTAATGCAGTCATATGCTTTCTTTAGGTCTATTTTGAGGATTAAAGCCTGAAGTTTTTTTTCTTTGATGCTATGGAGACACTCCTGAGCAGTCCCAATCGCATCAAAAATTTGTCTGCCCTTCAAAAAATGAAACTGTTCCTCGGATAGTGTAAGCGAAAGGATCAGTCTTAGTCTTTTAGCTATTAATTTTGAAATCAACTTATAACAGAGATTGCATAAAGTTATCGAACGAAAATCCCCAAAGTTTGTCGGACCATTTTCCTTTGGGATGAGAGTAATCAAAGTCGAATTCAGGGACTTGTTCACCTCGCCAAATATGCATGATTCTTCGACAACCTCGACTAAATCATTAGCAACCATGTCATAAAAATGTAAGAATAATTCCATGCCCCACCCGTTTGGCCCCATGATTTTTTCTTTGGTAAAACCTTTTAGGATCTCCATAACTTCTTCCTTTGTGACCGGTTTCTCAAGAGAAACCACTTCTTCATCTGTCGCAAACCTGGGATATAGCCTAACCGAATCAACCTGTTCTACAATCATATTCTCATTTTCTTCTTGATAGAAGGAATTGAAAAAACGTTTTGCTTCTTTCTTTAATGCTTCCTACCCTTGATGATAATTCCCCTGGTCATCTTTGATTTCCCACGGAAATGTTTTGTTGCACCTGAAACTAGAAAAGTTGTGAAAGTATTTCGTATTGTTGTCTCCACATTGTATCCATGTTGCTCTTCTTTTCAACCTCTAATGAGCCTCTTCCTCCAATAATAACTTATTGCATTCCAATTCCAATGATTTTAAGCGGCCCCCCTCTTCAGAGGATAAAATAGTTTCTGAGCTTTTCTTTGTGAGACAAGTAATCTGTTCTTCTAAAACAGTATGGGCACGCTCTTCAATTTTATTTTTTTTAGCAATCCAAATCTTAAGTCTGTTCTTTAGTTTTTGAAGCTTCATCGCCAGTCTTCTTTGGGCACATATCACTCCATCACCGAGGTCACTTCCCCATACCTCCCTAACGATCTCCCCAAAAGTAACCTCATTCAACAAGGCAGGTTGAATTTAAATGGATATGCAACTGAGTAGTCTCCCTTGTCCATCTGAAAATACACCAGTGTGTGATCCGAAAATAAAGGGTGAGCCACCCAGGATCTTTACCTAGCCACATCCACCAAAAGAGCATCTGAAACATAAACCCTATCCAGCCTTTTCTGTATACCATGCATCCCAATCCTACCGTTACTCTAGGTAGGCACAAGCTCAGCTGGTTGAACATCCACCATATGATTTGATTCAAATAGGTTTCTGAAAAAAACCTGCCAATCTGTCGGGAAAAGCACCAGCTCCCCACACTTCATCAACACTAGTTGTAAAATTTAAATCACCCGCTATAATGAGATCCTCCCGAGCTAAGATGCCTTTTTTTTCCACGAAATCCCAGAATTGTCTTCTTCCAGAACATGGTCCATAAGAATTTAACAAGGATATGCTGCTATTATTTGGTAGGTGAACACCTGTCAACAATATACCGCCAACACAAAGGTAAGCCTGTAAAAAAAAAAAATGGGATTCCAAGTGGCTAACAAACCTCTCGAGTTCCCAACCAAACTGGCCGATGATATCATCCAGGTAGGGCAAAGAGAGTTCAAAAAAATTCTGGCCTTCTCCTCAGTCACTAAGGTCTCCTGTAAGAAAAGAATATCAGGCTTTGAAGTACTCATGAGTCTTCGAAGCAAAGGCAGTTTTAGGGGGGTAGGACTTTTAACCGAGTTGGTTCACCACATTGGTATCAGAGTGAGTTTGAACCTGGCCTTTGGCCATTAGATTTTTTTAGTCAAATTTCGTTGCCCTTGGCAACAAAACTGTTGGACCTTTTGGCCACACTAAAATTAATAAGAGTTTCTCGGATCCAAGGTCTTTGATCACAATCGACCTTTGGACATTTAAAGCTCAAAAATTCCATTGGAAAAAATCATTATGTTGCAACGTTGCAAATTTGAAATTGAAGAAAAAATAAATATATCAAATTACTAGTCCATTGAAGAAACAAGAAATGAGGTTATTCCGCTGCAAATTCAAAATCCGTTGAAGAAAAAACAAAGTGCTTTCGCTGAAAATTTTGAAGTACATAAATTGTGTTGAATAAATAAAAATTAGTCTACTGCACAATCAAAAGAACGCCAGTGCAAAATTGAAGAAAGATCATTTCAGAGTTACCTACAATTATTTTGTTGCAAATTCAATAGAGAAATAATAAAAAAGAAAGAAAGAAAAAAACTCTATACACACATATCTGTTGTGCCAACATTGCAATCCGTACAAACGATTATGATAGTCAACTACTTCGTCCGTACAGTCTGTATGATTTGGAAGCAATTGTTCTATTTGTACAACAATTAATTAATTGTTGTCATACTTTGTTTTCATTTCGTACCAGTCACAAATTGTTTTCAATTGTTCGTACAACCATCAAATTTGAAGATAACTCCATCATACGATCATCAATCGTAGGCAGCCAATATCTAGCCTGCCACGCAACAATGAATGTTGCGGCAGGTGGATTATAGGCCGTCGAATTTGAATTGCGATCAGATCCAACGACCTATATTCTACCTATCGCAGTATTCAATGCTGCGTAGCAAACTGAATATTGCTCACCTCAATTGTAATTCATACAAACAACCATCTTTGTTATGCATAATCTACATGTATATAAAAAAGATTAAATAATTTACAAAAAAAACATAAAGTTGTCATTAAATGCCACAATCCTCAATCTTGACTATTGAAGCCATAACAAAGTCGGTCACCTAACTCTTTAAGAGATATATATGATTAAGGGTCGTGAAAAACATTAATTAAAAATGGTGATAATTATAATTTTACTTCGTTGGAAGAACAAGCCATTTTGAAATTAAGAAACATATCCGTGGTATATAGGTATATTATAAGAGTATAAAAAACCCAAAATATTTTATAAATATTTTAGTGTTCCTTAAAGTGGAAAAGTGGCCAGAAGGAAAAATATAAAAACCTTTTACGTGACTTAAAATTAAGTTCGAGTTATAAAAAAAAGTTATTAAAGAAGTTATCATATATCTCATAAAACTATATTTGGACACTGTTAAAAAAAAAATACTATATTTGGACAGGAAAATATATATCCATGCACGAATAATTATTCAAGAATACGTATATATATATATATATATATATATAAATAAGCTTATTTATATATATGATAGGTGAAAGCGTATAAGATAAAAGGGATTTGATAGAGTATAAGGAATAAGGGATTTTTTATTTTTATTATACTTTTGATTAAAAAGATATAAATAGTATTAATTTTTTTTTATTGAAACGTATTTAATAAATAATTTTTTTGAAATTTGTGAAGGTAATATTAAAGTATTTTTATAAAGTACAAAGTTATAAGGAATTAAAAGGGTTATAAATGATTTTTTTTTTTTCAAAGAGTGCATAATTTATTTATTGAAAAAGTGGAAGCTTCACACCTTGTACATCCAATTTAATTATCTAAGGGGTATATAAGTTTCATATTCAAAGTATCATTTATCACAAGATTTTGATGAAAGCAAAATGGAGTCTAGTAATGAGAAATGAAGTTTTCCTAAAACTTCAGGGAACTCTGCTTCAATGCTACTTAGACTCAAAGGAACAATTGGAGGGAAAGATATCACTATTTATATTGCACCCACTATATGTAATAATTATATCAATATTGAATTCGCTAACCAGTTAGCGATTCCCGAGTCAAATATAATTGAAAACTAGACTTTTGGAATGAGAAACAATATGACATAACGAATTTACAACTTAATATTGGGATTATACTGTTGTATCACAATTTGTTGTCGGAACTTTATGGAGTGATAAGGGTGACATACTTCTGGGTTCACCCTGGGTGGAAACACTATTAGAAAAACAGGATCGCGGAGCAATAAAATAAAACAAATGCGAAAATAAAACATAGAAGATACACAATACAATAGAGATATGAATATATGTGGTTCACCCAGTGTGGGCTACGTCCAACAGAGAAATTTCCAGGTTTTTCCTTTATTATTATCCAGCAAATGAAGGGATACAACCTACAACACACCGATTGTAACTTCCTCTTCTTTCTCTCACAGTATCCTCACTCAGAATATAATATTCGCAATAATACATAGCCGCAATACATTTCCCTCATAAAAGAGGGTAGCCTTCTAGGGAAACAAACCCTAACATAACTTCTACCATCATATATGTGACCTTATAATGAATGGTCCAGATTTACTATGAAATTACAATATACATTTACAAGGCAATTTTTTCTTCGGGGGCCTGCTTGCCCCCGGACCCCACAGGGGGGGTAACCCCCCCCCCNCTGCACTCCTCCGCATGGAGGAATCTACATTCTTCCGGGGTGTAAAGTTTTCATGAGATATAAATACGGTCGAAAACAAAGACCTCTGAATCATGAAGATAATTAGGCTCCACAACCAACAATATCTCACTTGGAGATTCATCTCAACAACTCCACCGTTGTTGTATCTGCTGGAATATGATCCTTCTTGGACTTGGAAAATTTCTCATCTTCATATTCATGCTTGAAGACCAACTAAAACTGAGTAGGAACTCAGTTTCTCTCTAGTTACTCCCTTAGTTAACATTTCTGTAGGATTTTGGCTAGTGTGTATCTTTTCCAACTTCAAATGTCCATCTTCCTAGACAGATTGTATGAAATGGTACATGAGTTCTATATGCTTAGTCTCCGAATGGAAGGCTGAGTTCTTTTCAATATGAGTGGCACTCGCGTTGTCATAGTACAACATGCTATTCTCTTGCTTCTTTCCCAATTCCTCCATAAACCTTTGCAACCGAATCATCTCTTTACTAGCCTCTGTAGCAACAACATACTCTGTCTCTGTTGTTGAAAGTGGAACAACCTTTTGCAGTTTCAAAATCCAACTTATTATTGTTCCACCTACAGTAAAAACATACCCTGTGGTGATCCTCCTGCTATCTTTATCACCTGCCATATATGAATCAACATATCCATGTAGAACAGTGTCTAAACCTTCAAAACATAATGCATGAGTAGCAGTACCTCTCAAATACCTGAGAATCCACTTGATTGCCTCCCAATGTTCTTTACCTAGATTGTTTATATACCTGCTCACAACTCCCACTGCATGTGCAATATATGGTCTTGTGCAAACCATCGCATACATCAAGCTGCCAACTGTTGATGAATAAGGGACCCTGGACATGTATTTTATCTCCTCCTGTGTCTTGGGACACATTTCCTTTGTTAATTTGAAATGGATGGCCATAAGTATAATAACTGGTTTTGCATTCTTCATTCTAAACATCTCTAACACCTTCTCTATGTACTCACCCTGAGACGATGTCAATTTGTGATTTTTTATGTCTCTTGTTATTCTCGTACCAAGTATTTTCTTTTCATCGCCCAAATCCTTCATCGCAAATGAATTAGCTAATTTCTTCTTGAGAACATTTATATCATGCATATTAGACCCTGCAACAAGCATGTCATCTACATACAATAGTAAGATAATATATCTTCCATTTTCTAGCCTTTTAAAATAAACTCGGTGATCAGAATGACATCTACTATAACATTGTTCTGTCATAAACTTGTCAAACTTAAAATAACACTGCCTTGGAGCTTTCTTTAGGCCATACAAGCTCTTATTCAACCTGCATACCAAATTCTCATTCCCTTTGACCTCATACCCCTGTGGTTGTTGCATATAAATCTCTTCCTCCAAATCCCCGTGGAGAAAAGTTGTTTTTACATCTAATTTTTCAAGATGTAAATATTCTACTGCCACAAGACTTAAAATAGTCCTAATTGAAGTCATTTTAACAACAGGAGAAAATATTTCATCAAAATCTATACAATTATTTTGTGCAAACCCCTTCACAATAAGTCTAGCCTTGTACCATTTGTTGCCTCCATCTTCTTCCTTCAAATTGTAAGCCCATTTATTTTGTAATGCTATTTTCCCTGCAAGCAACTGAACCAAATCCCAAGTCTGGTTATTTACTAGGGAATCCATTTCCTCTTTCATTTCTTGCTCCCACTTCCTTTTGGTGTCTACGTGCATTGCCTCTTCATAACATTCTGGTTCACCAAAATCAGTCAACAATAAATAATACAATGAATGAGAGTATTGTTTAGGGGGTCTACTTAACCTGGTAGATCTTCGAACAACACTTGCATGAGTTTGAGGTACTTATTTCTCATGTTTTTGTACATTTTGATTTCCCGGTTCCTTTGAAATTTCTTTTTCAGTGATCTCATCAAGCATTGTGTATTCTTTTTTTTCTTTTTCTTGTTTCTTTCCCTGCAATTGATCTTTGTACATGACCTTCTCATTGAATATGACATCTCTACTCCTAATGATTTTTTTGTTTTCATAATCCCATAAGCATGTCTTCATGCATTTAAGTTGTTATATTTTTGACAAAGGATAGATTTGTAATTCATGAGAAAACATTACATTGCTTATGCCATAGACAAGCAAGATCCTAACAAGGATCTGTATAGAATAAAGAGAGTTTGTTGTATGCCACCACTTCAATAATTTGAAAACTAGTATATGGTACTCCATCATAGCATCAAAACTAAGGAAAGCATAATATTACTATCACCAAAGGATGATTCTAAGATTTCACTATGATGAATCCAAAGACTACAGTGAATCATACTTTTGGAAAAAAGGAGAGAAGACCAAGCTGCAAGTAGTGAAGCGATTTGGAGCCAGAGATAAAAATGTTTAAGATCATCTCGATGCCTTCAACCTCTCAATAAATGGTCAATGGAAAAAATCATAGCAAGAATTTTCTGATAACTCTTCTATGTGCCACTTCCTGAAAGCCAACTGCATGCCTACTTTAGAGAATGAATCTGCTGCCATATTTCGTTCCCTGAAAACATGGCACACAAAATAACTGTAAAAAAAACCTAGGATGATGAATTTTTTTCCAAAGATAGGCTGAAGTATGATATTGTGGCACTGTTGAGATTTATTAACCCAGTTTATAACAATCATCGAGTCACCAAAAATATGGAGTGATTTAATTCCTTTTTCCCCCACAAAGGTAACAAGCAGTTTTAGAGCCATCAGTTCATCATAGTTGTTTGAACCATGTCCCAGGCCCATTTTGAGGTTGAAAGAAAGTGAGTATGTTAGGTGCATGACAACCCCCCACCCGCCCCCCCCGCCCCCCATAGTTGGCGCCAACATATTGTGAGGATCAATAAAAAAAATACGATGGTCTATCATGGTCCACTTCTTCCTCAATTACATGTCTAATCGAAGGTTGTCCTTTCTCTTGTGGGAAATGAGAGATGATACTAACACCTTGGGAAGAAATGAGGGAAGGAATGGAGGCTTGGTATTGAAAGACAACAACATTCCTAGCCAGCCAAGCACCTTAGCTTATGATCAGGGGGAGTGATTTTATATGTTTAATAGAGCGATTGGATACCCAAGATCTCCAAGCCTCCTCGATGCTTAAGCCTTGCTAGTGACCAATTTGACACAGAATTCTTGAACATTCATCCCATATTTGTTTGACAAAGGAGCATCCTATAAATAGATGAGAGATTGATACATTGCCATATTTACGCAAAGCACACTATAGTGGGCCTTCCAGTTTTCTAAGTTTCATCCTATCCCAGGTTGGGATTTTATTTTTGATAAGACACCACATCAAAATGTGGGATTTTAGTGGGAATTTTATTTTCCAAACCCTCTTCCACTACCAAGATGGTTCTTGTTGTAGGAGGTTAATGTTAATTTGAGTATAACCTATTTTGGGGGTATAAACTCCATGGGGATTGTGTTTCCAAACTAAAGCATCCTCTCTATCTGTAATTTTGATATTCCCCAGATTGAGGGCTCTAGTGTAAAGATCCCATCCTTCTAATAAATTCCCTGGTAGTCCCAACTGGGCAACAATCATCCATCTCTATTCCCAAATAGTATTTCTGGCGAGGTCAACAATCTGATCCAGATGAAAGGGACCCGTTCCATGAAGATGATTGATGATTTATTGGGGAAGAAAGTGGTTGTGACCACTTCCTAGCTAAGGATCGGTGCCAATTCTGACTCTAGAACCATTATCGATATGCCATGCGAGACCCTCCCCAATTAACTTAAAAGAATTAATAAGGGCTTTCCAAATGATGGAGCAATTTTTGGCCTCTTTTGTTGGAGATCTAAGTCAATCTTCAATCGAGTCCAGACAGATGTATTTTTGAGAGACAACTTTGGTCCAAAGGATTTCGAAAGTGATCAAGGTCTTTCATATTAAACACAAAGAAGAATTTTTTGACATTCTCCTATAAGAAGAAAAAGATAATATTACAAGATACTACATCAGAACCAAATTCAGTAACACCAGAAGAGTTTAGGGATATATCGAAGGTGATCTTTCAAGAAAATCAAAAGTTAATATCAAGGATGCAAAAAGAATTTGGTGAAGTTGTCACGGATAAAAATGAATAAGTTTCTCACTTAAAATACCATAGTAAAAAACTGCTTACACAAATCAAGAATTCAATGGATAGAAAACAATGCATTCAGAAGTTAGAACAAGAGAATCAAGATCTCGAGAAGAACCTAGCATAAAAAAAAGGAGAAAATTCTTGTTTGAAGAACCTTAATCAAGGGCTACTAGAATAAATTAGAAAGTTGAAAGAAGAGAAACTTGTAAATTCAGACATTAAAGATATCGACAAATCAGATAATGAAGAAAATTTGCATCTAAAAAATCATAGTAAAAACCTACTGATGTAAATTAATAAGCTTAAGAATGATACGAGATTGTTGGAAAACAAGTTAGAACAAATCCAGAAGGAAGCATCAAAGTTGTAATATCCCTAGGCCGAACCCAATTGTAAGTGTAAATGCAAATGTGCTTCAGTTGGTGAGTTGTTTGATATCATTTTGTATGCACCTTTCATCGCATACTGCGTGCATGTATTGCACAGTAAAATGATGAAGTGTGCACATTCTTGGATATCGTGCGCAACAACTTAAGTGTGCGCGATTTTGAGGCCAGAGAGCCTTTATGTATATGATATGTTTTATAGGCTGGTGAGCCATTTATTATAAGCTAGGATGCTTATGTTTTGATTAGGTCGGAGAGCCTAGATGTTAAAGGCTGGTGAACCTATTTTTGTATATAACTCATAATTAATATAAAATGCATCGCTGCACGCAGACCGACCACGATAAAAGAGTATGGGGGACTAAACTCCACTAGTTAGGGAAAGGGAGGGCTAAAAGTTAAGGAAAGGGGATAGGCTAGGGACCTTAAGCCAAAAAGGAATATCATTGTAGTGTCCCCAAGCCCGAGCCTCGATGTAAACCATGATCTGAAAGAGATTGTAAATATGTGTTATAGGCTGGTGAGCCGAGTTTTGTATAAGCCAGTAGGCTTATGTGTTTGATTTGGCTAGAGAGCCTAAGGATTGAAGGCCAAGGGCTTGAATTTTGTATCTGTATATATATGCAGCACATCAATAAATATAAACACCGCCAAGTGCAGACCGACCACGATGAATGAGTGATGGGGGACTGAGCATCCACAGAGTGGGCAAGGGATTAGGGGCTGAAAGGTGGGAAAGGGGCTAAGTGATGAGCCTAGGGGCTTAAGCCTGGGAAATGATATTTTAATATTATTTTAAAAAGAGACATGTGCATTTTCGTTTATTCTAAGTTCCTGGCAAGGGAAGGAACGTGCAAGGGGGATGTACGCTGTGGTACGCATGCAGTTCCCAGGGTGACAAGTGTCAACCCTGGTGCATGCAAATAAAATAGAGGAAGTAAGCCATGAGGGGATCTTCTCTACATTCGGACCCGAACCTCTAAGGGGGAACTGGTACGACCTCTGCCAGATACCCTGGTTCATCTCTAAATGTCATAAATCCTGTGTTTGTCCTGAGGAAACCGTGTACACCCTGTCCAGAGCTGTGAGTTTGTGTTTGTTCTAGGAAAACCCGAGAGTGCATTTCCTGAACAGGAACCCTGTGTTGAACTCGAGTGGAAGAATCCTTTGTTGTTTGGGGAAAAGATGAGCTAGCCTGTGCGTGAAGCCCTACTCCGAAGTCATGTCCGTGAGATCATCTTGCGACTGCTAAACCAGTTTGGGGAAGCTTGTGTCTGTGTTCCCCGTGGGTTGTTGTGGCCATGCAGTATTGGATTACATGAGGCTTGTTGGCCTGTGAGCAACTCCTCCAGGTGAGAGAGTGTGCAGAGGAAGGAGAGAGCTCCTGGAAGGAACCCTGTAGCTGCTACAGAACCCAGAGACTTTCGGTCCGGTCTGTTCCTGTAACCCAAGGCAAGGGAGACTGGCATCCGAGGGACTGTCCAGGTGACAGAGAAGGTGCACTCTCCTGGGGTGGAACAGGCATGTGGGGAATGAGGGTCTGTGGGCAATGAGCGTGGGAGATTCCTGGGAGAGAATTCCTTCCTGGTGGTTGTGAGTGATTGTTTTCCCTGTAACCTCAGCATGAGTCTGGATTCCTTGCCCTGGGGTGGAGCTCAGTTCCAGCTCCAGGGTGATCCACTGTTGAGTTTAGGAGCAGTGCGGTCTATGGCTGGGAGGTTCGTGGAAGGCCTGCACTTGGTTGGTGATTTCTATAGCGGTTAAAAGATAAGTATTCTGAATTATGCTTTGATCATGTTTTGCATGACTGAGCTGTTTATGTATCATGTTTCTGCTGTGTAAATGAATTACTGTTGAATGCTATGGCTTGTTTAATTGTAGCGGCAACTTATATATTTTACTCTGGAATTTAAGTGTGTTTAATTGTTTAAATGCATTTGCTTATAAATTCTGTACGAATTATGTAAAAGTCCGTGTACAGAATGGTAACTGAGAGGTTTGAAAACCTGGGTAGTGTAAAAAGGTACACTACAAATTGGTATCAGAGCGAAGGTTTCGACACTGAGCCTAGATGGGCCAGTTGAGTGGTCTTTGGACTGAGGGTGAGAGGAGAAATTGTGTTTGGAGGACCAATTTTGGACCCTGGTATAACCCGGAGTGTATAGGAGTTTAAACTTGGGAGGATCGTGAGTCCTAAGATCACTGTGGGATTACCCGTCAACCGTCCGAGTTGACAGAAGTTGCACAGGGTTTAAGTCCTCATGGGTAGAGGAGAAGTCCCAGAGAGGCGTCGGGATATTAGAGTCATCGGGATTTTACCCATCGGGGAATTGGAAGACCCGAGCACATGACAACGGGAATCACGATATCCCGATACGCGATTTCCCGACGGGTACAAGGACAGAGTGGGGACCACCAGGGTTAGAGTGGAGGACAGATGTCACCTCACGTCGGGGTTTGAAACTTCGTAAGTTTCGGGAACAAGTGCAGTGAGGTTCCGATATCGTGAAACGCGATTTCCTGATTGTCAAAGGAGTGTGGGCCATAGCCGGGGGGGTTAAGGTCAAAGCTCATCAGGAAATTGGGGATTCCATGGCCAAGAGTTTTGGCACATTTTGATTCGCAAAACCCCAAACCCCGATAAGGGAAAAGGTCGAGGTCACGAGTCAGCGGTCACATGGTGTAGAGCCCATGGCAGGGGATAACGCGTAAAGGAACGCGTTAGAAGTCGGAGGAATGGGAGTTCCGAGTATGTGAGCATCGCGACATCACGAACCCTGAAACCCTGACGAGAGCTATGAGTAGAGGTCACATGGACCTGGGCTTAACCGTGAAGGGTTAAGGCAAAAAGGCACATCGAAAAATCAGGATTTTGGGAAATCTGATGACATGAAACATGCTTCTCATAAAACCGCGAATTCAGATATCGTGATGTAATTATTTAACTCTTAACCAGTCTTAGCGGTGATTAGATTAATTCCAAACTTTACTTAAGGATTAAATGTATTGGGAAATCGAGAAACACGATGACAAGATTATTTGATTTTATAAAACCGCGAATCCCGATATTGTGACGGGATTAACTTAACCTTTAAACCTTTTAATTCTGAATTAAGTAATTTAAGTTTTCAAATTTAATTAAAGATCAATGCTAATTAATTATCCTTCTAAACAAGGCTTAAAGTAAACTTTCTTTGAATGACCTTTAATATGTCATTCTCCGATTTAGTAAGTTTCTATTATATGTGTGAGGTGACCAAGACTATGGAAAACTCATGCAAACCACATGGTTGAACAAGTCATATAGTATCGGTCACGTGGACCAAGGCCTAGCCAGGAGGGCTAGCGCACAAAGGGGCGCATCGGGTTTTGAGGACTGAAATCCCGATAGGAAGGTAAGACCACGGTCGCGAAGGCAAGGTCATATGCGACAAGAGCTAAGCTCAGGAGGGCTTGCGCGTGAAGGAAGCTCATTGCAAATCGGGAATCGGGGATTCAAACCACCAAAACATTGCCGTATTCAAAATCCCGATAAAGGTAACCTCGATAGAAGGAAGGGAAACCTTGAAGAGTTTCCTGTGGGAGGAAAAGTTTCCCGATGGGGAAACAGGAGAATTCCAAAGTTCTTCGTGGACCGAGATTCTGAAGTTCTGAAACCCGACAAACACAGAGCCAGACAGAGCTCAGAAAACTTGTGAAGTTGAAATGTCTTTCGTTTTTGTTCGTAATAGTTATAAACGTTGTGGATTATTCATGAAGTTTAATGGCCTGACAATTTTGAATTGGATTGCAC
>JASDQU010244288.1:203424-215015 GCA_032191745.1 Picea mariana
CGGAGCTTCCATATCCAAGGTTACTAGACCCAGGTCACCTGGATCCTTCGATAATTCTTGGGCTATGATCCCCGCTCTTATTTGGGTCTTTAGTTAAGGACATAGGCATAAGTTCAAAGTCTCCTAGACTACTGGTTTGAAGGAAACAAATTCCCAACTTGCAGGGCTTTAAACTCTAAGTCAAGGCATGGTAACTTGTGAGTTTACCAAGACGGTAGCTATGCCAAGAGGCTTGCTCCGACTCTGGAACAGTGGTGTCACTCCCTAAGAGAGTGCCTTCTAGTGACTAAACAGGGACATATGGAAAATGAAGAAGACATATAGGTTCTCAAGGGAATGAACACATATTCATAACTTAATCATTTAATACAGAGAAAGAGCCCTTTATAGACATATAAATACTCGCATACATCCATTATTTACAATTCAAAGAATAAGGCAAGAAAACTCTTATTAGAACCATATAGTGTGATGCAACTGCTAAAAGGGGTGCTCATTTCCACCCAACCATTGGCTCAGTTACTCCCAATGGATTTATCACTGGACACCCTTGAGCTTAAGCCACGATGCTTTGATATTCAATCTCTTACTTCTAGCTCAACGGGAGTTAGGGATGAAGGTTACTCTCCTTCTCCCCATACAGAAATATATAAGGATGAAGGTTACTCTCCTTCTCCTGGATCAATCTCTATTTTTTGTGATCATAACTCACTGTTCCTCTTTCAATCCTTCCTCGGACCCGAGATCTTCCTCTCCCGTCTCTAAATTTTCTTTGCAGTTCTCCCCCTGCCCGCCACACTCCCTTTCTTGCCTTCTTCTGCAAGATTTCATGTGGCTTGGATTTCTATTATGTGGTCAGGTCTGGGAGCCTTACGAATGGGCAATCTACCCCATCCCCTCATTAACTCTTGAGGAGGCCTTCCCACCTACCATCCCGACTGCAATTCATTCCTGGGTCAGGGAGTTGTTCTGATCTGAGAAAATTAATTCCAGCATTGTACTGGTTCGGTGGAGGTTAACGCAACCATTCCTGGTCCCCTCCACCACCTTTCACAGCATTGTGTGGTCTTTCTTAGCACATCCCCTCTTTCAGTATTCATGCAACACATAACTATTTTCTATTAAAATAATAGAATTTACATTCATTGACCTTCTACACAAGGTCCATCAAATCAAACATTCACACTTTTAAGTTTTCCATAGTTCCTTGGTCCATATAGTTATATTCACAAACTGGGGGAAACAAGGTGTTACAATTCCCTCCCCCTTAAAGGAAGAACATCCTCGATTTTCTATCTGTTATCATGACCTATATGTACAGGAGTAAACAAAATCAGATATGCATGTCTCATGGAATCCTCCATTTCCCACGTAGCCTCATCTGGGCCAAAGTGTTTCCACTGCACCTTGACCTGTGCAATGGTTGAGTTCCTGAGTGAGGTTTCCTTCCTGTCTATGCATTGGGGTTCTAGAAGGAATTCTTCCTCTGGATCCACCTGGATCACAAACCAATCCATTATATGATTAGCATCATGTACATATTTCTTCAATAATGAAACATGAAAAACATTATGTGCCTTTACAGTGGGAGGAAATGCTAGCATATAGGCTACATGTTCCACTCTATCTAAGACTTCAAAGGGTCCACAATACCGAGGTGCCAACTTGGCACAGGATCCCATTCTCAGGGAACGCTTCCTGGGTATAACTCTGAGATAGACATGGTCTCTGGTCTTGAATTATCTAGGAGTTTTCTTTCTATCGACGTAAATTTTCTATCTATCCTGAGAAATATTTAGATTTTGTCTTATCTGAACCACTTGTTGTTCCATTTATTTCAGCATGTCGTGTCCAATTGTAATTTTGTCCACTGGGTTACTCCAGTTGATTGGAATCTTGCATTGTTTACCATAGAGGGCTTTAAAAGGGCTCATATTCAAGGATTCCTGATAACCATTGTTGTAGGAAATATCTACCAATGGTAGGTAGTCTTCCCACTTCTTAGACTAATGCATTACATGCATCCTTAGCATGTCTTCTACTATTTGGTTCACTATTTCTATTTGTCCATCAGTTTGAGGGTGGTAGGCTGTGTTGAACAACAATTTAGTCTCAAAACCAACCATTAGGGATTTCCAAAAGCTTGAAGTAAATTTGGTGTCTCTATCGGATATAATTTCCTTGGGCATGCCATGTAGTCTGAATATCTCTTTCATGAAGATGTTGGCAATATCTATTGCCTTGCAAGTTGACTTGACAGGGACAAAATGGGCAGACTTACTCAGTTTTTCCACCACGACCATGATGGCATCATTTTTCTTGGTCGACTTTGGTAGTCCGGTGATGAAATCCATGGAGATGGTTTCCTATTTCCATTCTGGGATTGATAGGGGTTGTAACAATCTTGTTGGATGTTGGTGTTCTGCCTTAACTTGATAGCATTCTAGGCACTTAGCTAGATAGTTAGTTATGTATTTCTTCAACCCGTGCCAATAGAATTTTTTCCTAGTGGTCGTGATCATCTTTTGATATCCTGGGTGACTAGTATATGGTCTCTTATGTAGTTCATCCATTATGAACATCTTCAAGTCGTCACAGTTTGGAATATACAATCTGTTTCTATAAGTCAACAGCCCTTCCTCGAGCATCTGGTAGCCTTCATACTTCATCCTTGTAGGCTCTTGTCTTAGGTATGAGGTCATGGTCTTGAAGAATGCATCTGTCTCTTGTGCATTTATGACTCTTTCCCTGACATCTATTTCACATGTGCTTACTGTTGCTAGATGAATCATTTTTATACTTCTGCTAAGGGCATCGACCACCCTATTTTCCTTTCCTTTTATGTGTTTGATTTCAAAATCGAATTCACTTAGGAGGTCCATCCACCTAGCCTTCTTGGAATTGAGTTTTGGTTGATCAAACAAGTGTCTCAATCCACAATGATTTGTCATAAGCACAAATCTCCTACCTAGGAGGTAGTGCCTCCACATTTTTAAAGCATGTACTATGGCCTCCAATTCTAGATCATGGGTCACATAATTGATCTCATGCTCATTTAATTTCATGGATGTGTAGCAAATTACATGTCCCTCTTGCATAAGGACTCCTTCGAGTCCTTCCTTGAAGGCATCTGTACACACAAGGAAATCATTATCCAGGTCTGCAATATTTAGCACGGGTGCATGGGTCAAGAGGTATTTTAGTTCCTGAAATATTTCTTCACATTTTGATGTCCAAATGAATTTGATCCCCTTTTTATGAAGGGCAGTGATTGGACATGCAATCTTGGAAAATCCTTTTATGAACCTTCTATAGTATCCTGCTAGGCCCATGAAGGATCTGATATCTGATACATCCTTTGGGGTAGGCCATTCCATAATAGATCTGATCTTATCGGGGTCCACTGCCACCCCTTCCTTAGAAATGACATGGCCTAAGTAATGGACTTGCTTCTGAAATAAGTCTCACTTGTTAAACTTAGCATAGAGGTGATGCTCTCTTAGTACTTGAAGTACGAGTCTAAGATGTTCTTCGTGCTCCTCCCTGTTCTTGGAGTATATTAGGATATCATCAATGAAAACCAATACAAATTTGTCTAGAAATTTGTTGAGTGCATTATTCATCAAACACATAAAAGTGGCAGGGGCATTGGTTAACCCAAACGACACCACCACGAATTCATAGTGAGCATACCTCATTCTGAAGTTTGTTTTGTGGATGTCTTCATCCTTAATCTAGACTTGATGGTAGCCAGACCTTAGGTCGATCTTCAAGAATATGGACGCACCTCCCAATTAGTCGAATAGGTCATATATTCTTGGTAAGGGGTACTTGTTCTTTATGATTTCCTTATTCAGTTGTATGTAATATATGCACAGTCGGAGTGTGCCATCTTTCTTTTTCACAAACAGGATGGGTGCTCCCCACAGAGATACACTGGGTCGGATGTAGCCTTTGTCCATCATCTCCTTTAGTTGTAGCTTGAGCTCAACCAGCTCTGGCATGTTCATTCTATATGGCGCTCTAGATGTTGGTACCGCTCCCAGTGTAAGTTCTATCAAGAAGTCAATATCCCTTCTTAGAGGTAGACCTGATACCTCTTCTGGGAATACGTCCTTGTATTCTCTTAATATGGGGTGGTCCTCTAGGTTTGTTTTTTCATCATCAACAGATTCCAATACCTGTATGGCATATAAGGAACACCCCTTTCTCCAATACTTTTTCATTTGAAGGGCTGATATTTGCCTCACTGAGACAGGCTTCTAAATCCCTTGGAGGGTCNTATGGGGTGGTCCTCTAGGTTTGTTTTTTCATCATCAACAGATTCCAATACCTGTATGGCATATAAGGAACACCCCTTTCTCCAATACTTTTTCATTTGAAGGGCTGATATTTGCCTCACTGAGACAGGCTTCTAAATCCCTTGGAGGGTGGTCTTTCTCCCTTCTTCATTAACACATTCTAAAGTTTTATGATAACAATCCAATTTAGTTTTGTAATAAGCCAACCAATCCATACCAATCAACAAGTCATGTTAAGGTTCTCTTTGGTGGGCAATCTAACCATGATGAATTGACAGGCTTGTATACCCTCTGCCACTTTTCTTTTGGCCCCAGTGGATAATTTCACCAACCATGGTTTAACATGTCTAATTAGTTGCAGTTTACACTTATCAACAGTCTAAGGGGCCACATAAATCAAATTAGAACCTTGGTCAATTAAAATAGAAACTAGATGGTTGGCGATCATACCTTCCAGATCCACTACTGAAGCTTGGTGGTCGGCTTGATTATTGTCCAATGCTGCATAGATTTGTGGCATGATCCTAGCCACATCATTGACGGTGGTCACTTCTTGAATGTTGTAGACTTTCTTACTGTTCTGTTGTATGTGTGGGCAGTCCCTCAATTTACGACCCTCTCCACAACCCTAACATTTTAAGGTTTCCTTCTTTAGGTTATCAGTCTTTCCTAGGGTTGTCTTGAAATTTTTATTTCCACTTTGAGAGGGGAAATTTTGTTGATATACACTTCTAGTAGGAAGGCTCCTTCCTGAATATTTTCTATAGTTCTTGAATATTGAGGATTTAAACCCCTTCTTCTAGAATCCCAAACTACTCCTCTTCTTCCAGTCCTCGTGAGGTATTGTCTTATTCCCAAAATATTCATAAAAATACCTCACCTTCCAGATAGTTTCTTCTAAGGTCTTTGGTTCGTCGAACTCAATTCTATCCCGCTAGGTCTAAGGTAACCCACTAATGAACTGCTTCATTTTTAACTTTTCATATTTTATGTAGGGCACATACCTCAGTAGTTCAAGGAATCTATTGACAAATTCATCTATGGTGAGTTTCCCCAACCAGAGTTCATAGAATTCCTTAGTCTTCTCATCCATGTATTTCTCTGACAGATACTGCTTCTTGAAGTATTTCTCAAACTGTTTCCATGACAAGTCCTTCTCATGGACTCCTTTCACATTTCCAAGGTCTTCCCACCATATGGAAGCCTTTCCATTGAGGTTGAAGATGGTTATTCGATCCTTCAAGTTTTTAGAGTAGTCATGGACTCTGAAGTACTTCTTTAAACCAAGCAGCCACACTTCCACCTCTTCTCCTTTCTTAATTTCTCCATCAAAATAGGGTGGTTTATCTTTCTTGAATTCCTCAGGATCGTGACATTTGGAACGCTTCCTCTTCTTTATTTTCCCTTGGGAATGTGAGCTTTCTCTGCTACTACAATATCCTTCGGATTTTCCAGCTTCCTTTCCAGAGGAATCTACCGATGAGTGTCCCCTGCTTCTAGATTGGGCCTTCTTCGAGGAACTTCTCCTAGTGTGGTCACTTATGGAGTCATGTTTTTGAATCTCAGGTGGACTTCGAATTCTCTTCTTATGTCATCGGTCCACATGACTAGTTGCGGGTTCATGATGTAGTTGCCTCTGTATGTCGGACACGCTCTGCAAAAAGACTGCGTTAATTTCTGTTTTTTTTTCTTGTTCCTTTATCAATCTCTCACTGTCAGTATTGAAACTCTATAATTTGGCCCTGAGGCTCCTTATAGTTTCATCCATATCTAGAGGGGTTTCGATCGCCCACCTTTCGTCAGATTATTCGTCTCTATTGTGAGAGCCATCCCCCACTTCATGACACGTAACCATCCTTTATTCTTGAAGTTTTCTCGTGATTTACTGACTTCTCTAGTGTTGAAAAAAAAACTTATTGTTAGTTGTTAGTCTATTAGTTCATGAACAATACACGGTTCAATTTCTTAAATGAACACACACAATAGAAAGTCTCATTCTTTTCTTTAATAACATTTTAAACCAGACTTTTAAGAAAGAGGTAAGGTAGAGTGTCAGTGTTTTAAAAGTAATCCAAATAGAGTTTTTAAGAAACTCGTCCATGATCCCAAGAAGGCCAAGTGTTGTAACCATGCTCTGATACCAATTTGTAACACACCCATGATAGGCAAAAAAAAAAAAAAAATCGTCCTTCTTACAAGAACAAATCCTGTTTCTCTACGGGTTCTAATTTGGACTGTCGACAACCAACCCGGTCTTCCGGTCAAGGATCCCTCATTTTGAATCCAAATGACTCTCTGAGAGATTGATGGTCTCATTTTTTAATTAAACACATAACCTTTCGGCTCCTTGGTGCAGGTTTAATGGCACCCGTGACCTTCCCTTTCACTCCCTTGCGAAATCTCTAAGTACTGGGCGTTAGATCCTTTTCTGTATAATACCCCTCTCGATGTGACCTTGGGAAATGACCTTACAAGACCACGCGATTTTGGAAATGGCCAAAGGAGGTTTGAATCAAACTTATTTTGGGCCCGCAATTACCCTTGAGCCTCCACGTGTCCTCTTTTCAAAACCACGGTTTGAATTGTTGTCTGCCCTCAACTTTTTAACGTCTGTGCAACTCCTATCCCTGCAATGCTATGGGAGCATCGATATCCCGATATTGAGGGTACTTATAAAATTGGAATTTCTGATCTGCCCCTCTCAGACCTACGGATCATATCTGACCTCTTGCAAAACCAACGGACAAGATTTCCTTCGTGGTTTCGGGTTTTAGGAGTTTCAACTCTCAAACCCTGATCTCTTTCGTACACCAATATCTTGAGTTGAATATCTGTGGACACCTTTCCTCCTAATCAATGGCCTTTCCTTTACTTCAGGTGGTTTACCTTTCAGTTGGATCAATGATCCTATGGCCCTCTTCTTGATCAACGATCGAGATCTCCTTCAGGTTTCAGACTTTTGAGATCTCAAATCTCAAACTTCCCCACTTTTTCCCAATGGATTTCATTTGAAGGCTATAATCCACTGACACATGTGCTCTTGATCTTATGATCGAGGATTACTTTGGGTCTTTACATGAATTCCACAGATTTTATCCCCGTCTCCCTTAGATCCGATGACTATGAATTACTTCGGATATTTATCCAGAGTTCTCGGGTTCTTGCCACGTCTCCCTTAGATTTGGTGGCTATGAATTACTTTGGATATTTATATGGAGTTCTTAGATCTACACCATGCCTCCTATGAGTTCGAATACTCAGATCCACTTCGGGTGATCCAACACTTGATATTCACTATGGATGATCTGATGACTCAGCTTCACTTCGGTTGATCGAACGGTCAATATTTACTTCAGATTTCTGGGATTTTGGACTTCGAAAATATCAACTCTCAAACCTTTCCTTCTCCCGAATAGACGGTATCTAATGGATCAGATTCACCTAGGCGATCCAATGCTTGAGATTTACTTCACGTGATCTCATGGCTAATATCTATTTCAGTTGATCAGTTGATTGGAATTCACTTCAGATTTTCGAGACTTCGGACTTCGCGAATCTCAAATATCAATTGAGAAAATCTCGTATGGATTTCCCGAAGCTACTAATCTGACGACTCGGGTTTACTTTGGAAATCCGACACTTGAGGTTTACTTCGGGTGATCCAACGGTCGATGTTTACTTCGAGTATTCACCTGAAATCCACAGACTCATGCCACATGTCCTCTAGATATGACGGTTCAAATCTACTTCAGACGATCTGGTGAATGATGTTTACTTTGGGTCTTCACCTGGAATCCACAGATTCATGCCACTTGTCCTCTAGATATGACGGTTCATATCTACTTCGAACGATCTGACTGTGGACGTTTACTTCGAGTATTTACCCAGAATCCACAGATTTATGCCACATGTCCTCTAGATCTGACAGTTCAGATCTACTTCAAATTATCTGACGACTAACGTTTACCTCGGGCAATCTAATGACTCAGATTTACTTTGGTTAATCGGACAACTGGGATTCACTTTGGGTTTATGGATTTTCAGACTTCAGGAATCTCATATCTCAACTTTGGTAAGTTCTCTCTCTTGCATGTGTGAAGCGCTAAGGCTCGTGCACCTTGCTCCGATCAGACGGTTGTCGATCCTTTGCAATGTGATCTAATGGCCACTATCGCTCCTCCTCCTGAGATTTTGAGCTCTTCTAACTTAGAATATTTCTCAGTCTTCAAAGGTCTCAACCTTTTTTTTCTCTACGAGTCCAACTCTTGGATCTCGTCAATAATTATGAAAAATTTTATCCCTTCTGAGCTTGATCCTTAAATTATTTAGATTTCCCAAGCACTTCTTACGTTCGGGGATTTTGATAACTCAATTCGAAGGATTTCTTGAAAGGAAATTATTCTCGCCCTCCTGGCATTCCTCTGTTCTAATTCTTCGACACTTGGTCGCCTCTTGACATCGATCGACAGCTCACAACAATTACGGGAACCCAATGTGCATGATATTTATCAGAGATCTCAACCTCTGCAATCTGGAAGTACTCTCCAAACTTGGTCGAATCAGAGTCATTGATCTCCCAGCCTACGGGATCAATGACAATGGTGAATTGTGGGTCGTGAACTAGCGTGTGCGCTACTCCCACCTTTGTGCTCTAAAATGAATCCCCACCCTCGATATTCATTCATAGATCAATGGTCGTAACAATTAGACATATCAGAGCTTCCAACTCCAAGGTTCCTAGACCTAGGTCACCTGGATCGATAATTATTGGGATATGATCCCCGCTCTTAATTGGGTCTTCAGTTAAGGACATACGTGTAAGTTCAAAGTCTCCTAGACTACTGGTATGAAAGAAACACCTTCCCAACTTGCAGGGCTTTAAACTTGTTGACGGGCAAAAATGACCATTCGTCAATTGGAAGAACGAGTCTGGTCCGGGGTTGTCTAAGTAACCCAAACCGTTTGGTATAACTCATTCTGATGGGTTTAATGGCTCAGTTGGCCAATCTAAGAATCCTAAAAGAAACAAAATAAAAAAAAAGAAATAAATAACTAATTACTAAATACTATATATATACATATGCTCTCATGTGACTATAATAGGCGTATTTAAGAAAAAGATAGATAACTCTCATTTATATACATTATTTACAAGATGTAAGTTTTAATCTAAACTTATTAAACTCAATGTGAAAATCACTGCTTTGAAGAAGCAGATAAAGAAAGCACATAAAAATATTTTTGATTTTTCTTTTATAAGCCTTAAACTAATGGAAGAAAATGTTATGAAACGGAAACGTATAGATAGTCAAAAGCCAAACTTTACGTTCAAATTTCAGTGATAAACAAATAGCAGATAAATGAAATTGAGCTAACCTGTCAATCAGATAATGATATGCATCCAAACATCTTTCCGATCAGAAAACATTTAACCACCTTGTCCAGGAGAGAAACTTGCAATGGACCTTACATTAAGATTGCAAGTAATTACATTAAAAAAAATTAGTTAGTAAACATCCTTGCATTTAATCTTTCAACGAAAATTAAAGGAGAAATCTTGTAATTGAAGCTGAATAGATGATCACACGATTAATATCTGAAGCATTATTTATGGACAACATTTATAAATGAATTATCCCAATAACATAATAAATCATGAATATTAAATCTATCAAAACCTATTATCATATCAGGAAAAACAAAACTTAAATGAAGACATCATCCACAAGAAGCTAAAGACGAAATGTGCATTGTTGTTCCATTAAAGTCTGTAAATCAAATGTCCATCTTCTGCCCCAAGCGAGGATGCCTCATTACAAAAAATATGAATTATTTAAAAGGTTTATGAAAGCTAAACCTCCTATCTTCTAAGATAGGACCAGATCTCAAAAGTATCTGAAATTTACAAATATAGAGGGCATGGAACCACTCATATCTTGAAAATCTATAAAAGCTTTTCTCCTAATTACAAAATAAACAAAAATAGATATCCAATCCACTAAGTCCAGCATGCTCCATGCCACAAGATCAGCTTCAAATACATCTTATCCTTCAAATAGCCATATTTACATGACAAAGTGTAGGCAGCTACATGAATTGTTATTTATCTCTTTAAAAGGAAAAAATCGTGTAGGGTTGCCAACAATGGCGACTTACTGGGAGAAGTAGTTATCTCTGCATCACTGACGAGTTCATGTTAGGACTGCTTAGAATGATTACAGATAAAAAAAAATAGCTGAAGGACATCAAGCATCCCAACAATCATTACACAATCCAACTTCATATATCTTCTTGTTTAAATGAAATCCGGTGACAAATTTTAAAAATGAGAGCAATGATGTTCAAGTCAATGGCTTTGATACTGTTGAAAGGGCCACTGCTGCCAGCAAGCATCCATAGCCTCGACAGGGATGTAAATTAACCCACTCTGACACCTCTACCATGTCAAAGAATTTCAATTCAGAATGAAAGGCACTTATAACCAATATCAAAATTTTATACCTAATAATTTTCTTGAATCTGACATTACTTCGCTGCCAGCAGGCCTGTTTAGTACCCCAGCGAAGTTGTCTTGGCATCATGCATGCATTTACCTACTGCCAACAGACCTGTTTAGTATCCCGACGGGTTTACAAAAACTTCCCACAAATCTCGAGAACTTATTCACAATCTGATATAAATTTAAAGATATTCAGAAGAGCGGGGTGATGCTGAAAATTTTGGTTTTTAGAACACTTGTTATTTTCCAGCCTTTAATTTTTTTCTTGATAACCTTCATTATGATATGAAAATAGTTTACTAATGAAACTAATTTTTCGAGGACAGGAAGGCATCCTTGAGTTGCTTTCTTTAAAAGCAGGGACAACATAAAAATCTTTAAAGATGGTTGTGTCTGCTCATAATTATAAAGTGAGACCAGGAAATATGTTTCAAACATGAATTTTCTTTTAGCTAGTCTTTGTTTTAGTAATTCACAACATTGATGCTCTTGAAAAGACCTTAACAGTTGCTTCATAATGATGCATTCTAGTTCCCCTTCCTGAACTAAAAGGTGACACAGGCATGGTTTAACCAGAAAGCAGTGAAAACAAAATGAAAAGAACCAAAAACCAGAAAACAAAAATAAATCAAAACAAAAAAAATATGTACAAAGATGGATCTGAAAACATCATGCAAAATATCTCTTGGGAGATAAAAGAAAATAGAAAAACCCTGATTGATGTGAACAATCCTACTCGTGATACCTTGGGTCAGGGTTGAATTTTCAGTTCAGATTTATTTATCTCTTTA
>JASDQU010244288.1:215035-226795 GCA_032191745.1 Picea mariana
ACACTCTTCCACGCGGGGGAGGGCAGAGGGGGGGTACCCCCTCTGCGGGGTCCGAGGGGTCTGGGGGCAAGCGGGCCCCCAGCGGGGGTTCGGGGGCGAAGCCCCCGAAGAAAAAATTGCCTTGTAAAAGTATATTGTAATTTCATTGTAAATCTGGACCGTTCATTATAATGTCGCAGATCTAATGGTAGAGATTATGTTAGGGTTTTTTTCCCTAGAAGGAAACCCTCTTTTATGAGGGAAATGTATTACGGCTAGGGATGATGGTGAATATTGTATTCTGAGAGAGGAGACTGTGAGAGAAAGAAGAGGAAGTTACAACGGGTTTTGCTGTAGGTTGTATCCCTTCATTTGCTGGATAATAATAAAGGAAGGACCTGGCAATTTCTCTGGTGGATGTATCCCACACTGGGTGAACCACGTAAATCTGTGTCTCTCTTGTATTGTGTGTCTTCTGTGTTTTGTTTCTGCATTTGTTTTATTTTATTGCTCCGCGGTCCTATTTTTCTAACACCTTGTAGGCTCTTGTCTTAGGTATGAGGTCACGGTCTTGAAGAATGCATATATCTCTTGTGCATTTATGACTCTTTCCCTGACATCCGTTTCACATGTGCTTACTACTGCTAGATGAATCATTTTTATACTCTTGCTAAGGGCATCAACCACCCTATTTTCCTTTCCTTTTATGTGTTTGATTTCGAAATTGATTTCATTTAGGAGGTCCATCCACCTAGCCTTCCTGGAATTGAGTTTTGGTTGATCAAACAGGTGTCTCAATCCACAATGATCTGTCATAAGCACAAATCTCCTACCCATGAGGTAGTGCCTCCACATTTTTGTACTATGGCCTGCAATTCTAGATCATGGGTCACATAATTGATCTCATGCTCATTTAATTTCATTTATGTGTAGCAAATTACACGTCCTTCTTGCATAAGGACTCCTCCGAGTCCTTCCTTGCAGGCATCTGTACACACAAGGAAATCATTATCCGGGTCTGCAATATTTAGCACAGGTGCATGGGTCAAGAGGTATTTTAGTTCCTGAAATATTTCTTCACATTTTGATGTCCAAATGAATTTGATCCCCTTTTTATGAAGGGCAGTGATTGGACAGGCAATCTTGGAAAATCCTTTTATGAACCTTCTATAATATCCTACTAGGCCCATGAAGGATCTAATATCTGATACATCCTTTGGGGTAGGCCATTCCATAATAGATCTGATCTTATCGAGGTCCACTGCCACCCCTTCCTTAGAAATGACATGGCCTAAGTAATGGACTTGCTTCTGAAATAAGTTTCACTTGTTAAACTTAGCATAGAGATGATGCTCTCCTAGTACTTGAAGTACGAGTCTAAGATGTTCTTCATGTTCCTCCCTGTTCTTGGAGTATATTAGGATATCATCAATGAAAACCAATACAAATTTGTCTAGAAATTTGTTGAGTACATTATTCATCAAGAACATAAAAGTGGCGGGGGCATTGGTTAACCCAAACGACACCACCACAAATTCATAGTGAACATACCTCTTTCTGAAGGTTGTTTTGTGGATGTCTTCATCCTTAATCTAGACTTGATGGTAGCCAAACCTTAGGTCAATCTTTGAGAATATGAAAGCACCTCCCAATTGGTCGAACATGTCATATATTCTTGATAAGGGGTACTTATTCTTTATGGTTTCCTTATTCAGTTGTCTGTAATATATGCACAGTTGAAGTGTGCCATCTTTCTTTTTCACAAACAGGATGGGCGCTCCCCATGGAGATACATTGGGTCGGATGTAGCCTTTTTCCATCATCTCCTTTAGATGTAGCTTGAGCTCAACCAACTCTGGCATGCTCATTCTATATGGCACTCTAGATGTTGGTACCGCTCCCGGTGTAAGTTTTATCGAGAAGTCAATATCCCTTCTTGGAGGTAGACCTGATACCTCTTCTGGGAATACGTCCTTGTATTCTCTTAATATGGGGTGGTCCTCTAGGTTTTTTTTTTCATCCTCAAAAGATTCCAATACCTGTATGGCATATAAGGAACACCCCTTTCTCCAATACTTTTTCATTTGAAGGGCTGATATTTGCCTCACTGAGACAGGCTTCTAAATCCCTTGGAGGGTCATCTTTCTCCCTTCTTCATTAACACATTCTAAAGTTTTATGATAACAATCCAATTTAGTTTTGTAATAAGCCAACCAATCCATACCAATCAACAAGTCATGTTAAGGGTCTCTTTGGTGGGCAATCTAACCATGATGAATTGATAGGATGGTATAACCTTTGCCACTTTTCTTTTTGCCCCAGTGGATAATTGCACCAATCACGGTTTAACATGTCTAATTGGTTGCAGTTTACACTTATCAATAGTCTGAGGGGCCACATAAATCAAATTAGAACCTTGGTCAATTAAAACAGAAACTAGATGGTTGGCGATCATACCTTCCAGCTCCACTACTGAAGCTTGGTGTTTGGCTTGATTATTGTCCAATGCTGCATAGATTTGTGGCATGATCCTAGCCACATCATTGACGGTGGTCACTTCTTGGATGTTGTAGACTTTCTTACTGTTCTGTTGTATGTGTGGGCAGTCCCTCAATTTACGACCCTCTCCACAACCCCAACATTTTAAGGTTTCCTTCTTTAAGTTATCAGTCTTTCTTGGGGTTGTCTTAAAAGTTTTATTTCCACTTCGAGAGGGGAAATTTTGTTGATATACACTTCTAGTAGGAAGGCTCCTTCCTGAATATTTTCTATAGTTCTTGAATATTGAGGATTTAAACCCCTTCTTCTAGAATCTTGAACTACTCCTCTTCTTCCATTCCTCGTGAGGTATTGTCTTATTCCCAAACTGTTCATAAAAATACCTCACCTTCCAGATAGTTTCTTCTAAGGTTTTTGGTTCATCGAACTCAATTCTATCCCGCTAGGTCTGAGGTAACCCACTAATGAACTGCTTCATTTTTAACTTTTCATATTTTATGTAGGGTACATACCTCATTAGTTCAAGGAATCTATTGACAAATTCATCTATGGTGAGTTGCCCCAACCTGAGTTCATGGAATTCCTTAGTCTTTTCATCCATGTATTTCTCTGATAGATGCTGCTTCTTGAAGTATTTCTCAAACTGTTTCCATGACAAGTCCTTCTCATGGACTCCTTTCACATTTCCAAGGTCTTCCCACCATATGGAAGCCTTTCCATTCAGGTTGAAGATGGTTATTCGAGCCTTCAAGTTTTTAGAGTAGTTAGGGACTTTGAAGTACTTCTTTAAACCAAGCAGCCACGCTTCCGCCTCTTCTCCTTTCTTAATTTCTCCATCAAAATAGGGTGGTTTATCTTTCTTGAATTCCTCAGGATCATGACATTTGGAATGCTTCCTCTTCTTTATTTTCCCTTGGGAATGTGAGCTTGCTCTGCTACTAGAATATCCTTCAGATTTTCTAGCTTCCTTTCCAGAGGAATCTACCGATGAGTGTCCCCTGCTTCTAGATTGGGCCTTCTTCGAGGAACTTCTCCCAGTGTGGTCACTTATGGAGTCATGTTTTCAAATCTCAGGTGGACTTTGAATTCTCGTCTTATGTCGTCGGTCCACATGACTGGTTGCGGGTTCATGATGCAGTTTCCTCTGTATGTCGGACAAGCTCTGCAACAAGACTGCGTTAATTTCTGTTTGTTTTTCTTGTTCCTTTATCAATCTCTCATTGTCAGTCTTGAAACTCTGTAATTTGGCCCTGAGGCTCCTTACAGTTTCATCCATATCTAGAGGGGTTTCGACCGCCCACCTTTCGTTAGATTATTCGTCTCTATTGTGAGAGCCATCCCCCACTTCATGACATGTAACCATCCTTTATTCTTGAAGTTTTCCCATGATTTACTGACTTCTCTAGTGTTGAAAAAAAAAATTATTGTTAGCTATTAGTCTATTAGTTCATGAACAATACACGGTTCAATTTATTAAATGAACACACATAGTAGAAAGTTTCATTCTTTTCTTTAATAACATTTTTAACCAGACTTTTAAGAAAGAGGTAAGGTAGAGTGTCAGTGTTTTAAAAGTTGTCCAAATAGAGTTTTTAAGCAACTCGTCCATGATCCCAAGAAGGCAAAGTGTTGTAACCATGCTCTGATACCAATTTGTAACACACCCACAATAGGAAAAAAAAAAAAAATCGTCCTTCTTACAAGAACAAATCCTGTCTCTCTACGGGTTCTAATTTGGACTGTCGGGAACCAACCCGGTCTTTCGGTCAAGGATCCCTCATTCTGAAGCCAAACGAATCTCTGAGACCTTGATGGTCTCATTTTTTAATTAAATACATAACCTTTCGGCTCCTTGGTGCAGGTTTAATGGCACCCGCGACCTTCCCTTTCGCTCCCTTGCGATATCTATGAGTACTGGGCATTAGATCCTTTTCTGTATAATACCCCTCTCAATGTGACCTTGGGAAATGACCTTACGGGACCACGCGATTGTGGAAATGGCCAAAGGAGGTTTGAATCAAACTTATTTTGGGCCCACAATTCCCTTCGAGCCTCCACGTGTCCTCTTTTCAAAACCACGGTTTGAATTGTTGTCTGCCCTCAACTTTTTAACGTCTGTGCAACTCCTATCCCCGCAATGCTATGGGACTGTCGATATCTCGATCTTGAGGGTACTTATAAAACTGGCAATTCTGATCTGCCCCTCTCAGACCTACGGAATATCTAACCTCTGGCAAAATCAATGGACAAGATCTCCTTCGTGGTTTCGGGTTTTAGGAGTTTCAACTCTCAAACCCTGATCTCTTTCGTACACCAATCTCTTGAGTTGACGATCTATGGACACCTTTCCTCCTAATAAATGGCCTTGCCTTTACTTTGGGTGGTTGACCTTTCAATTGGATCAACAATCCTATGGCCCTCTTCTCGATCAACGATTGAGATCTCTTTCAGGTTTCAGACTTCTGAGATCTCAAATCTCAAACTTCCCCACTTTTTCCCAATGGATTTCATCTGAAGGCTATAATCCACTGACACATGTGCTTTTGATCTTATGATCGAGGATTACTTTGGGTCTTTACATGAAGTCCACAGATTTTCTCCCTGTCTCCCTTAGATCCGACGACTATGAATTACTTCAGATATTTATCCATAGTTCTCAGGTTCTCGTCACGTCTCCCTTAGATCTGGTGGCTATGAATTACTTCAGATATTTATATGGAGTTCTCAGATCTACACCATGCCTCCTATGAGTCTGATGACTCAGATCCACTTTGGGTGATCCAACACTTGATATTCACTACGGACGATCTGACGACTCAGCTTCACTTCGGCTGATCAGACGGTCAATATTTACTTCAGATTTCCAGAATTTCGGACTTCAAAAATCTCAACTCTCAAACCTTTCCTTCTCCCGAATAGACAGTATATAACGGCTCAAATTCACCTGGGTGATCCAATGCTTGAGATTTACTTCACGTGATCTCATGGCTCATATCTATTTTGGCTGATCGGATGATTGGAATTCACTTCGGATTTCCGGGACTTCAGACTTCGCGAATCTCAAATCTCAACTGAGAAACTCTCGAATGGATTTCCCGAAGCTACTAATCTGACGACTCAGGTTTACTTTGGAAATCCGACGCTTTAGGTTTACGTCGGATGATCCAACGGTCGATGTTTACTTCGAGTATTCACCCGAAATCCACAGACTCACGCCACCTGTCCTCTAGATATGACGGTTCAGATCTACTTCAGACGATCTGATGACTGATGTTTACTTTGGGTCTTCACCCAGAATCCACAGATTCATGCCACCTGTCCTCTAGATCTGACGGTTCATATCTACTTCGAACGATTTGAATATGGACGTTTACTTCGAGTCTTCACCCAAAATCCACAGATTCATGCCACATGTCCTCTAGATCTGACGGTTCAGATCTAGTTCAGATTATCTGAAGACTGACGTTTACGTCGGGCAATCTAATGACTCAGATTTACTTTGGTTGATCAGACGACTGGGATTCACTTTGGGTTTATGGCTTTTCAGACTTCAGGAATCTCATATCTCAACTTTGGTAAGTTCTCTCTCTTGCATGTGTGAAGCGCTAAGGCTCGTGCACCTTGCTCCGATCAGACAGTTGTTGATCCTTTGCAATGTGATCTAATGGCCACTATCTCTCCTCCTCCTGAGCTTCTGAGCTCTTCTAACTTAGAATATTTCTCAGTCTTTAAAGGTATCAACCTTTGTTTCCTCTACGAGTCCAACTCTTGGATCTCGTCAATAATTATGAAAAGTTTTATCCCTTCTGAGCTTGATCCTTAAAGTATTTAGATTTCCCAAGCACTTCTTGCATTCGGGGATTTCGATAACTCAGTTCGAAGGATTTCTTGAAAGGAAATTCTTCTCGCCCTCCTGGCGTTCCTCTGTTCTAATTCTTCGACGCTTGGTCGCCTCTTGACATTGATCGACAGCTCACAACAATTACGGGAACCCAATGTTCATGCTATTTATCGGAGAGCTCAACCTCTACAATCTGGAAGTACTCTCCAAACTTGGTCGAATCAGAGTCATTGATCTCCCAGCCTACAGGATCAATGACAATGGTGAATTGTGGGTCACGAACTAGCGTGTGCGCTACTCCCACCTTTTCTCTCTGAAATGAATCCCCGCCCTCGATATTCATTCATAGATCGATGATCGTAACAATTAGACATATCGAAGCTTCCAACTCCAAGGTTCCTAGACCCAGGTCACCTGGATCCTTCGATAATTATTGGGATATGATCCCCGCTCTTAATCGGGTCTTCAGTTAAGGACATACGTGTAAGTTCAAAGTCTCCTAGACTACTAGTCTGAAGGAAACACCTTCCCAACTTGTAGGGCTTTAAACTTGTTGACGGGCGAAAATGACCATTCATCAATTGGAAGAATGAGTTTGGTCCAGGGTTGTCTAAGTAACCCAAACCGTTTGGTATAACTCGTTCTGATGGGTTTAATGGCTCAATCCTAAAAGAAACAAAATAAAAGAAAAGAAATAAATAACTAATTACTAAATACTATATATATATATGTGTGTGTGTGTGTGTGTGTGTGTGTGTGTGCTCTAATGTGACTGTAATAGGCGTATTTAAGAAAAAGATAGATAACTCTCATTTATATACATTATTTACAAGATGTAAGTTTTAATCTAAACTTACTAAACTCAATGTGAAAATGACTGCTTTGAAGAAGCAGATAAAGAAAGCACATAAAAATATTTTTGATTTTTCTTTTATAAGACTTAAACTAATGGAAGAAAATGTTATGAAACAGAAATGTATAGATATTCAAAAGCCAAATTTTACGTTCGAATTTCAGTGATAAACAAATAACAGATAAATGAAATTGAGCTAACCTGTCAGTGAGCTAATGATATGCATCCAAACATCTGTGCGATCATAAAACATTTAACCACCTTGTCCAGGAGAGAAACCTGCAATGGACGTTACATTAAGATTGCAAGTAATTACATTAAGAAAAATCTGTTAGCAAACATCCTTGCATTTAATCTTTCAACGAAAATTAAAGGAGAAATCTTGTAATTGAAGCTGAATAGATGATCACATGATTAATATCTAAAGCATTATTTATGGACAACATTTATAAATGAATTATCCCAATAACATAATAAATCATGAATATTAAATCTATCAAAACCTATTATCATATCAGGATAAACAAAACTTAAATGAAGACACCATCCACAAGAAGCTAAAGTCAAAACGTGCATTATTGTTCCATTAAAGTCTGTAAATCAAATGTCCATCTTCTGCCCTAGGCGAGGATGTCTCATTACAAAAAATCTGTAGTATTTAAAAGGTTTATGAAAGCTAAACCTCCTATCTTCTAAGATAGGACCAGATCTCAAAAGTATCTGAAATTTACAAATATAGAGGGCCTAGAACCACTCATATCTTGAAAATCTATGAAATCTTTTCTTCTAATTACAAAATAAACAAAAATAGATATCCAATCCACTAAGTCCAACATGCTCCATGCCACAAGATCAGCTTCAGATACATCTTATCCTTCAAATAGCCATATTTACATGACAAAGTGTAGGCAGCTACATGAATTGTTATTTATCTCTTTAAAAGGAAAAAATTGTGTAGGGTTGCCAACAATGGCGACTTACTGGGAGAAGCAGTTATCTCTGCATCACTGATGAGTTCATGTTAGGACTGTTTAGAATGATTACAGATAAAAAAAAATAGCTGAAGGACATCAAGCATCCCAACAATCATTACACAGTCGAACTTCAGATATCTTCTTGTTTAAATGAAATCCGGTGACAAATTTTAAAAATGAGAGCAATGATGTTCAAGTCAATGGCTTCGATACTGTTGAAAGGGCCACTGCTGCCAGCAGGCGTCCATAGCCTCGACAGGGATGTAAATTAACCCACTCTGACGCCTCTACCATATCAAAGAATTTTAATTTAGAATGAAAGGCACTTATAACCAATATCAAAATTTTATACCTAATAATTTTCTTGAACCCGACATTATTTCGCTACCAGCAGGCCTGTTCAATACCCCAACGAAGTTGTCTTGGCATCATGCATGCATTTAGCCGCTGCCAACAAACCTGTTTAGTATCTCGACGGGTTTACAAACACTTCCCACAACTCTCGAGAACTTATTCACAATCTGATATCAATTTAAAGATATTCAAAAGAGTGGGGTGATGCTGAAAATTCCGGTTTTTAGAACACTTGTTATTTTCCAGCCTTTAATTTTTTTCTTGATAACCTTCATTATGATATGAAAATAGTTTACTAATGAAACTAATTTTTCGAGGACAGGAAGGCATCCTTGAGTTGCTTTCTTTAAAAGCAGGGACAACATAAAAATATTTAAAGATGGTTGTGTTTGCTCATAATTATAAAGTGAGACCAGGAAATATGTACATGAATTTTCTTTTAGCTAGTCTGTGTTTTAGTAATTCAAAACATTGATGCTCTTGAAAAGACCTTAACAGTTGCTTCATAATGATGCATTCTAGTTCCCCTTCCTGAACCAAAAGGTGACACGGGCATGGTTTAACTAGAAAGCAGTGAAAACAAAATGAAAAGAATAAAAAACCAGGAAACAAAAATAAATCAAAACAAAAAAAATATGTACAAAGATGGATCTGAAAACATCATGCGAAATATCTCTTGGGAGATTGAAAGAAAATAGAAAAATCATGATTGATGTGAACAGTCCTACTCGTGATACCTTGCGTCATGGTTGAATTTTCAGTTCAGATTTATTTATCTCTTTACTCTCCATTTAAGATTTTCATGACGATACTGCATTTTTTGAAAAGAAATGTTCAACAAAAATAAGAGAGAAAATGATCAAGCGGACTTCCCTGACAATAGTCATATTATGGTTCTCTTAGTGCGCCCACTTGTGCTCATGACTGCATTATTACAAAGAGAAATAGTGAGGAATAAAACTAAAAGAAAACCTGCTCCTAAACCTACCCTAACTACTAAAACAATCAGAATACTACGTGAAGTCATGCTTCCAATGTCGCCATCGGAGTAACTCCAATCCTGCAATGGAAACAAAATCAAATATTACTAACAAGAATGGTGGTATATCAAAAAATGACAGAAATATATCACACTTGCCTTCATAATCATCATTTAAAAGCAAAGTAAGCATGATCTTACCATTCCCTTGAACATTCTTGTTGTATGAATCCTCCATCCATTCGGCAATCTTATCGTGATATGGGTCATAATGGCATGGGAGAGTGTAAGTAAGTTTGGAAAACTTGTCAAGATTATGGGGAAATGACATAACCATCAGCCAAGGATGAAGTGCCCCATCCTCCTGGCAATTCTCTAAGTGTTCATTAATTTCTTCACATGGAGGATCTAAAAGAAATATGTCATGCCTACTTCCAAGATACTTAGGTAAAAACAAAGCAAGCACAACTTTATCTTTATTATGAAGATTTTTTATATACGAATATTCAAGCCATCCTAAGATCCTGTCACAAAAATGAGGATGCAAAACATGACTTTGATGAAATGAATATATCAATGGGGAACTCATCATAAGAGGATTCGTGACATCAATTAGATCATTGGTTTGAATGCTTCCTTTGATGAGATTGATCATTTCAAAATGTGAAGCATAAACATTAAAATTCAAGTTAATCAAAGAACAAATATGCAACATAGAATGTTTGATCTCCATAAGATAGAGTGCATTGTCTTTTTCAACAATAAACTGTGTAAACTCATCTCGCAACATGTCCTTTTCCCATGTAAGTGATGAAAGTGAAAGAGTGTCAAATCCGACTTTATCAATGTTATGTTTGGAATTAATTTCACCTAATCTTGGCATATCGAAAGGATATGATTGTGGTGGAAAAGAGTAGGATGTTGTAGGTAAGGTATCAAGTCCACCATAATCTAACAAGAGATCAGGATATAAATAATAAAAGGAATCAGAAATAAGCACATGAAAATAATCTCTTGAGCTATGATATTTAACAATGGTATTCTCAAGACATTTCTCTTCACTTTCTTTAAAACTCTCACTCTGTTTTGGTGATAAATTATTCAACATAATATGATCATCTAGATTTTCCTCCCATATGATAAATAATTCAAAACTTACGTGACAAACGTCTAGTCTTTCCTGTGCATAAAGTACATTTTGAGGATGAAGGTTTAAGGTTTCTCCTTCCAATTGCACATCTTCTTCTCTAATCAGTTTCATAGGAGTGTTAGAATGTTTAAGATGATTTTTGTCGCTTAAGTGTTCTTCAATGACTGAGTTTAAATATTGATTAGAGCATGAGTTACAAGAATGAGGATATTCACCTTGACCAAGAATTGAATCTTCTTCCACGATGGTCGAAGACTGAAAATATAATGATTCAGAGGAAAAACCAGTTTGGTTTTCGGTAAGAACCTAGTCAATAGATTCTACCTCCCTTGCTTGTTCAAAATTTTTGGATGGATTCCTCTCATCCAACGAACAAAATTCTTCTCGCAATTGAATGATAGGATTTGCAACTGGTTCTTCATTCACGATTGAATATGACTGGATGAAAGGGACACAAGCATCATAGAGAAGATTTAATACAAGTGACATGTCATCGAGATTAAATTTACAAAGGATATGATAGATTCTCGTCAAAAAGTCTTCCGAAGATGAATCACCATTGATTAGCGAAGTCCGAAATTCTTCACATAATTGATTGTAATCATAAATTTCAAAATAATCTAAAAATTCATCTACAAATTGAAACCAATAAAAAATGTGACATGCTGGAAAGGACTCAAACCAATGTTTAATCCGACCTCTAAAAGTAAAAGCGAACAATCTGCATAAAACTCTTAAATCAGAAATGTCATGATTGATGCATTTGCACCAAAACTTGCTAAGGTGGTCTTTAGTAGATGCATTGCCTCCACCATCAAAGGTGAGTTTGGAAAAGCGAGAGATTGTCTCGTTGGGAACATCAGGTAATGAGAAGTGGAAAGCATGTTCCAACACAGTGATTTGGGGAGCCATGGAGAAATTAAATACATTCAAAATAAAGGCTCCTACAAGGCCATCTTGTTAGTCTACCCTCCTTCTAGCGCCATGTGTTGATGGGTGAAAATGATCGTCCATCAATTGGAAGAACGATTCCAGTCCGGGGTTTTCTAAGTAACCCAAGCCATTTGGTATAACTTGTTCTGACGAGTTTAATGGCTCTGTTGGCCAATCTAAGAATCCTAAAAGAAACAA
>JASDQU010244288.1:246063-303926 GCA_032191745.1 Picea mariana
CCTTGAAAGAAGAAATTAAATGAATTAAATCCTTGAAAACACTGGAAGGAAGAATCATAAACCAATTAAATATAAAAATAAATAAATCATTAATCATTACCAAATGGTATTCCAATCTCAAGGGATGACATATGAAAGAAAGGTGCTCATGCAAACTTGTTTTGACATGGTCCCCAAAAAACTATCAGTCAAGTGGTGGACAACATGCAATCGAGGATTGGATTTATATGAGTTGCCAACTACCTTAAAGGAAAAGGTTGATGACAAGTCACTAGGCATTGATTGTTATTTATGTGAATTGTACAAAGCCACTTGAGAATTTGTGGGCTCAGATTTGCTCCATGTGTAAAAATAAGTTTTCCAAATGAAAAATTTAGCTGAACACATCAACACATGACTAATCAAATGGGGATTGAGAGCTTATCACCAATTGGTAGCCAATTAATATTCCCAATATGTTATACAAAATCTTAGCCAAGGCATTGGCTATGATACTAAAGCATATAATTTCAAAGATTATTAGACTTGAGCAAATTGGTTCATGAGAGGTAGATTTATCCTAGATAATGTAATTTCAATTTGGAAAGGTATGTCATGGGCCAAGTCTAAAGTCCTAGAGGCCCATTTCATTAAGTTTGATTTTGATTTTCTTTTTGTTGGGGTAGAATGACATTCATAATTGCAGTGGTCAAAGCTCTAGGATATGTCCCTTTTTTGTCAAAGATTTGGGAATTGGCCCTTTTTTGTAAAAGAAATGGAAACTCTCTTTTTATAATCCATCATGTTAGTGCTATAAGTTGCCCCTAGACTGCTATAGGGTCAAGCCTAGCACATCTTATTTATTACAATGGTTTTTTATGGATAAATGTATATTGGTTTTTTGAAAGGTTGGAGGTTTCAGCAGTAAATGAAGAAAGATAATACTAATTCCTGATTGTAAATAAGTTCCAATCACACTCACTTAGTCAATGGTATCCAATTTAACAAAGTAGATAAAACCATAAGAATAAAGAAGTATGCAAGTGCCCAATCTGTTCACCCACATAGGAAGATTCTTGATCCTAAATGTCATTCAGAAACAGAGAATAAGGTACTTAAAAACAAGTCTTGGAATGGGAAATAAATCAGTGAAATCCCCACTGCCTTATCAACATAACAAGATAATTTCAATGCATTGCAAAGATAACATGTTTTACAAGTAAGAAAAGGAAGAAAGAGATTAGATGAGAAAGTCTGCTCATCAAAAGGGTTGTAGCATTGAGTGTAAAATGAAAAAGTTCTTGCTTTACAATCATGAAAAAGAGTCTCGGTCCTACATTCTAATCTATCTTGAGCCCTCTCGGGCCTGATTTTCATGCAATCTGATGTCTTTTAACCTGTCAAAAATTCCAAAACGTAGCCATACTTACCAAATGTGTTGCACTCGCATTCTTTGCCCAAAAAATCGGGCATCTGGATTTCGTTGCTTGTGTGTCGACTTGTAACTTTCTTGACATGTGGACTGGAATTTGGCTTTGGCTTGAGCCTGGCTTGATTTTAGTTTTGACTTATGGAATTTTTCTTATGTGCTAATTTTGATATGTAGTGTGATGGAAGGTTGCATGTAACTGGAGCTTGCAGCGTTGGAGCTAGAGTTTGTCCTTTGGGCCCACAATTTGATAAAATACAACAACTTTGCATAAGGCTGAGAGCTAACTAAAAAGACCCAAAGTTGGTTAAAAGAATCCTTAAACCGAAATTGACTTAATAAAACCAATCACATTTCAATCAATAATCCATTGTCACCGATTTTTTATACCAACATGAACATTGCCACAATAAAACATAAGCCATATAGATATGGCCCGAAGAATTTAAGGAATTTTCGGGAAGTGAGATGATGTTTTATGATGGCACTGCAAGAATATCATTGTTCTAGTAGCATGTCTGTCGTAACCAAAAGTCCAGAAATTAATACTATAAACTGAGTACTAACACATCATGTGCCTCCTTATTAGTCAAGCCATGTTTGAAGAAATATGTCTTTTTAGTTTTATTTGAAAAGGTTGTCACTTGGCACCTGCCCTTTATACAATGGTTGTATAATTTATGGGTCACCTCCTTTACAATAGAATGAATTATGGACTAACTAAAGGTATTCATCTTCCTATCCATAAAGGTGTCCAACTATTAAATGGGCATTTTGTAGATGACTATTTCTTGACCATTTTGTAGGAGAAAGAAACACTCGACAACACCATGTATTATGTGCATTTTTTATGATGCATTTGGATCCAATCTTTGTGTTCCAAAGACTTAGTGTTTTTCCTCTAGTTGTAGGGATCCTTCGAACATGTTCAAATATCAAGAATGGGGCTATATATAGCTAGGCTAAGAATTTAAATTTATGGGAATCCCCTTTACCTTTCATGATTCTCCCAAGAAGTTATGGGATGCAATGTTGCAAGGAGTGGCCAAGAAAATAGACAATGGAATGTAAATCCTACGCCCCTTGCGTGAAATTCCAAATTTACACCAAATTTTTGCAGGGGAACTCGTTCTTATTACTCTTCTTGTTGGGTCCATTCAACATGGACTAACTATCAATTGTAAAATCTCCTCATGAAGTTTTTGTGTGTGAATTCTAGTCTCTACAAAGGATTTTATAGAGTCAATTAGAATGTTTGTTGCACACCCAAAGACAAATGGAGAAAGGAATTATAGACACAAGAATCTAGGCTCAATCTTTGTGTGATAGATGGGTCATTAGATCCATTGAGGAACAAAAATATTGGAAATTCCTTCTTCGAAATGGGATYATCTTTGGATCCCCTTATAGAAAAAAGATATCGATCAATTTGAATTTGCCAAATATTTTGAYCRCCTTGACTCTTGTAAATGTAAAAGGGACATTTGTATCCAAAGGCATMTAGAAAGCTTGGGAGGCCATTAAACATAAGGTCTAGAAAAGTGATTCATTAAGGCTAGGGATCTCTTTCAATAGCCAAAACCTTTAGTGATCGTCGATTTTCCTTTAAGATGGAAAAATATTATTTGAAATGGCATGGTTCTTGGCCAAAAGAATGTATAAAGGGGGTATTCAAGTTCCTTGGGAATATTTATGATACACAATCTAGATAATGGAAGGAGTGGGAAGCATTGAAAAATGAATTCAATCTCAACATTGTTGATATAATAATAATGGAAAGAGTTCAATCCCTTATCCTAGATAACTTATTTCTAAGGCTCAACATGCAAGGGTCACAATAATGGTATAAGGATCGGAGGTGAAATCAAACAAAAAGTTTCAAAAAATATAAGTCTATCAATGGATATAAGTGGTTATCCTTGAGGCCTAGGCTAAATGCCAAGCTAAACAAAGTATAGAGAATTAAGTCGAAAGAAAAAACATAATTTAGTATTGATTGAATTTATATGGAATATGCATATAGAACCAAAGAAGGTATGGTGTTTTTCCTAGTCCTTAATCCATGACAGTTTTCTAGTGTGTTAACACCTAGAATACATAGGGATCCCCCATCCCTAATGTCTTTTGTGTGGAAAAACTGAAACTATAAAACACTTTTTCTGGTATTATAAATTCGCCTAGTTTTCTTGTGAGTGTGCTTCTAAGCTCTTCCAACATATTTTCCCACCAAATATAACTTGCCAAATCTCTTAGGGGTTTCCTACTATGGGTAATCAAATTTCACATAGCATGGCTTTAGATTAGAATTGATATATTATATCATATTTATAAAACAAAATTTAATTAGGGTTTCTCATGTATAACACATCATAATGTTTACTTGGAAAAAAGGATACCTAATATGTACCCATATGTACTAAAATATCTAGATCCAGACGTGAAAAGCACTAAATATGGAAGAGGTGGATTTGTGTGAGATTTTGAACTACTAGACCAATTCACTATGCACCACAAGTAGAGTGCCTCCTAAAAGGAACTCTACTATTCAATGTACATACTCAAAATATCTGGTGATCATTGGTATCAACACATGGTATATTGACAAATAAGAGAGAATTGAGAAAGGTAGAGGTGTTGATCCCCTACTAGGACTTATAAATTCGCCTAGTTTGAAAAAATTTCAACCATTCCACTGGCCATATCCAAACCAAAATTTTTTAAAGAATCCAAGTAGGGAAATAATGTATGGGAGCCTATTGTGGTTGATCTTTTATAGTTTATGGTTAGGGGGATAATCATCAGGATAACGACACCCCTCTTAGAGTGTATTTAGTTACAACAAATTCATGACCTAACTATTTTGCTCTATCCAATCGACCAATTTTATTGATGCTTATTTCTATCTACCTCAAGCACTATGATTATTTATGATTTTTTTTTACTTAACTATGTAGCATGTTTTGACAGGGTTTTTTTTTCCAAACGACCTAGCTCGTGGTGGTACTTTTCATGACCAATATTTCTTTGTAAAATGTATGTATTGTCACTTTTTGTATTAATAGAATTTTGAAGYGTTTTTAAAAATAAAAAGAGAGATGGCTATTGATTCTTCCTTAGTAATATAATGACTAAAGGMTACCTCAAAACAWTACATTAAKTTACTAATCTATTTGTCATATCYCACACTTGTAATTCCAAGTAATAATATATCATCCACAAACTGTAAGTGAGTAGAAAGGCTTGATTACAAGGAGATATGAATACTTAGGATGGAKTTTCTACCTCTTGSAACTTTATTAAGTCTTCCTACAATATCTTCCAAAACAATGAAAATAAATGGGAATAGAGGGCACCGTTGTCATACTTCTCTTGATTTTTTGAAAAAAATGGATGGTTACACATTCACTAGAGTTACAAAGGAATTTGTCAATATATGTTTAAGAATACATTTTGACATCAACTAGTTAAAAGAAAATCCCTAATTTTTTTTATAACAAAGACCTATTTGACCTTATCATATGCTTGTGCTAAGATATAGCATGCACATCATTCCTTTGATTTCAATTTTGTTAATTGAGTAAATGGCTTCTTGAGCAATAATCAAATTGTCTAAAAAATTTCCTTTGGCCAAAAAGCCACTATGTTCTTATAAAATAAGTTGTGGAAGGAAGGGTTTGATCTTTGCTACAATTATTTTAGAGAATTTTATATACTATTGGGGAATAAGATCGAACATTGTATGAAATAGAGAACACAATACTGTAAATAATCAAACAGGAACACAAATGTTCGAAGACAAAGGGTGGTGTCTAAAGACATCGTTACAACACTTAAGTAGAGCGCACTATGATCAGAATATCACAATGCATATTGGATCTCAATTTCCTAATCGCCTTGATGGAAATGACCCAAGGGGTATTCTATTTATAGTCTCAATATCTAACCAACTTCCATAGAATCTGGAAGATATTTTCCACATATAACTGTTGGCTATTAGAGTTGATTCTTCCAAATACGCTCTCTTGAGTCTTCTTGACAGGGATGTCGGACCTGACCACCTACACATCCAAGTCATAGTCGATTTTTGGGTTGATCGATCCAACGCCCGACTATATTTGATTGTTGGTCGACTATCCGACCGATAGGCACATCAACTACTTGACCAACTAGTGTAGTGCATTGGTTGATCACTTGACCAAATATATCCATATGTAGGTTGACCTCTCGACCGATTGGACCCAGGAGATGTGTGATGAACCATCAATGCTTGATATTCCAACACCCACCCATCAACACACAACTCTGTAGATTCAAGAGGTGAAATTATGTCATTATGATACCCCCCCATAATTGCAGCTTATTGAAGCCCAAGATCATGTGGAGCTTGATAAATATGGCTTCGGCTAAAAGGCTTGGTGAATATACCAGCAACCTGGTCATTTGTTCTACAATATTCAAGAGAGACAACGTTCTCATGAACCAACCGTCCCAAATAATGAGCATGGAGCTCAACATGCTTCATCTTACTATGGGAAACATGATTGTTAGCAACCTGTATGATCCAAGAGGACCTTGGTGGCCACCCACCTTGTCCAACTGGCTCAAAATTTTGTTTTTGGAAACTTACTATTTTTAGCAATCTTAACTTTCGGGGCCATTTTGAGGGCCTAAACGATATTTTTTCACGATAGGGCACCTCAATGAAAGCCAATAGCTTTGATTGAGCCCCATAAATGAATCTCCTCATCAATACCTTTCCACTGGGCTATTGTGTGCCCTAAACAAAGATCGTATGAAAAAGTTACGACCCCAGGAAGTTGATGTACTAACTTACCCAAACGGGGCCCACATGACTTTTGGCACTTCAACTCCCAGGGTTAGGTTTTTGGATGTCTAAGTTTTTGGCATTTATATTTATTGTAACAAGGCTTTCAAAGCCTCATTGTACTCATCGTCTGGCGAATGAGCATAGCCATCACATCTCTTTTGAGGGAGAAGTTGCCACCATTCTAACAATCTTGTTTTGAGTCTGCATTTTACAGTTTTTAGTGTATTTCTTATTTAACAGAAGTCAAGTTTATTGTATCTTTGTTATTGTTCATTGTGTCTCTGTGTTAACATTATAAATCCGTGGTTTCATTTTGTTCCACTCATAAATCTGGATCAGTGGTATCAGAGCAATCTTCTCCTTCTCATTTTTTTAATGCATGTCCTCAACATGGTCAGGGTATAGAGATTTTGGTTTCGAGCTTGTTTCTCTTGAGGAAAAATTCTCTTGCACACCCAAGAAAACGTCCATGGTAGGTGAAAATAAAGATGACGGGACAGGAGATCCTTTCAAAATGTTTCTCGAAGAAGCCCTTGAGTGACAGAGGAATGAGATGATGGACAACATTGCACAAATCCTTCGACGAATGTCAACAAGCGAGGCATCCACCTCAAGCGGAGGCACATCCCCCTTCAAGGTAAAAGTCAATTTTGATATTTCTATATTTGAAGGTCAAATAGATGTGGATGCCATAGATAAATGGTTAAACCTTCTAGAAGGGTATTTTTCTTTCTACAAATTTTCCAATAGAGAAAATATTACATTTGTACTTCTCAAGGCTATCCCCCATGTCAAAGGTTGGTGGGAGAATTTCTGTGAGAAAAAGGAAATAGAGGGTTCAACATTATTTGTAGTTGCACCCACTTGGGGTTCCTTCAGGGATGTTATTAAGGAACAATACTACCCTGTTGGAAGTTATGACGACTTGTATATAAGATGGACCACACTACGGCAAGAAAGAGACCAAACAGTGTTAGAGTTCACCAATGTCTTCCATACCTTGCGCACCAAGATGAGTATCAAATATTCTGAGTGACATATGGTGCTCAAGTACTGTAGTGGTTTGCATAGATACATCCAGACAGAAATGGATTTTTTGGACATCTCATCCTTGGGTGTGGCCTATCATTATGTCATCAAAATCGATCAGAATCTTAAACAAAATACATGACAGTTTGGGTCTGGGAACCCCTCATAGTAGGAGCAGGGAAAGGGCATCCCCAACCCACAGTAAAAAGGATAGAGAAAAGATGGGAAACCTTAGTATAACTAGTCCAAGCCACAATAAAATAAGCACAATGGGAAGACAAAGAAATATACCGGGAAGTGGTGCAACTTCCATAAGATCCCTTGGCATAACACTTTTGATTGTCACTCAAAAAAGTCATTGGTGGCTGAGGTAAAATACTCTAAATTAGATGCGGATTTTGACTCTGAATCAGAACCAGAAAATGGGAGATGGATGATTGACGTGGAACCCAATGCCACCGTTGCTACCACCAAGATTGATCCCAGTGAACCTGATGAGCCAGAGGAAGGTGATCACCTCTTTCATTCATAGATGCGGGTGAAAGGCACTCCGCTGCACTTCATCGTTGATAGTGGTAGCTAGAATAACCCCATATAAGAAGAGGTCATCAAGCAACTAGCCCTGTTGACAAAACTCTACCCACAAACCCACACCATTAGATGACTCCATCAAGGAAGCGATCTTCGTGTAAGCCAATAGTGTCGCTTGTTGAACGACATCAAGAAATTCAAAGATGGGGTATTGTGTGATGTTGCTCCCCTTGAAGTTTGTGATGTTCTTTTTGGAAAACCTTATTTATGGAAACGTCATGTTATTACTTTGAACACGAAATTGTATAGGATACCATAGGTAGTCCCATCTAGTGTAATTTCCTTGATCTCTGCCAAGCAATAGAGGAAGGTCATTTCTCAGAATGAGAAGTTTGTCTTCTTTGTGATTCGGTCTCAGAGTGAGCAAAAGGTTTCCGCCACATCCATGGCCTCCACGTCCAACCTCTCCACATAGTAGAAGAAAGTGGATAAGGTCGTGGAATAATACAAAGAAATCTTCTCATCACCTATAGAGGTACCTCTGCACTGTCAGGTCAAGCATACCATCGATCTGAGCCCCAGTGCACCACTACCTGATGGGCCAGTATATCACCTCTTGTTAATGTTTAAGACATTATTATAGATGTTTGCATTTCATCAGATAACAATATCATAATCCAAGATCACTGAGAAATACACAATCACAAGAGACACAACATTTATCCTAGGAAACTCTCTAGGGGAAGAAAACCCAGCAAAACTTCCTTAATATAGATAGCCAATATAATGCCAAGAGATCTCTTATGCTAATACAAAAATTCCTCTCCTAGATATGCACCACTCTCTCTCTCCGTCTTCTTCTTCGGTAACAGATCAAAACTTGTCTCTCAGATTGAGCAATTGAGTTGTGTCTAAGTGAGGTGCTAGCCTCCTTTATTTATACAAGTCTAGCACGTGTGAAGTGTCTCTTCACTGGCAGGGCTGACTTCTCAAACTGGGTGGGTAAACCCACCTTTATTATATTTATGGGTCTCTTTAATATCTGTTGGGGCTGAATTCTTATTTTGCCTATTACAATTGTCTTTTGACCAATCCACAAAAGGGGATTTGGTCATATTACAATAAATGACATGATCAATCCACAATGGGGATTGATCCTTATGAATAATATATCAATAATAATAAGAATACTCTTTGCAGTTACATTATTTCAACACTCCCCCTTAACAAGAAGGGTATTCTTCAACAACATCATGAGAGAGAGAGAGGACAACATCATCAACAACATCAAGTGGGTGAGAGGACAACATCATCAATATCATCTTGGAACACTAACTGGTGTATCTATAAATCATAGGAAGTTTTCTTCATCGGCAGCACCGTCATTCTCAAAGGAATGCCATCATCATCTGCATCAATATGTATTAGTATAAAAACCGATACATCATCATCATCACAGCACAAGGATGGATCATCATAATACAAGACTGGCTTTACGTCACAGCTATCAAGCTGGAAGCTCATTACTTGTCTCATCTCATCATCTTGCTTTATGTCACAACACTTAAGCTAGAAGCAAGATACTCGTCTTGATTTACGTCACAGCCATTCGGTCGGAAGCAGGATACTAGACTGGCTTTACGTCACAGCTATCTAGCAGGAAGTTGAGTGCTAGTCTCATCATATCACCTTGATTTACGTCTGAAAACTAGGTCAGAAGCAAGGAACATCTCTTCTTGCTTTACGTCTGACAACTAGGTCAAAAGCAAGGAACATCTCATATTGCTTTACGTCTGACAACTAGTTCAAAAGAAAAGAACATCTCATCTTGCTTTACGTCTNCTTCATCGGCAGCATCGTCATTCTCAAAGGAATGCCATCATCATCTGCATCAATATGTATTAGTATAAAAACCGATACATCATCATCATCACAGCACAAGGATGGATCATCATAATACAAGACTGGCTTTACGTCACAGCTATCAAGCTGGAAGCTCATTACTTGTCTCATATCATCATCTTGCTTTATGTCACAACACTTAAGCTAGAAGAAAGATACTCGTCTTGATTTACGTCACAGCCATTCGGTCGGAAGCAGGATACTAGACTGGCTTTACGTCACAGCTATCTAGCAGGAAGTTGAGTGCTAGTCTCATCATATCACCTTGATTTACGTATGAAAACTAGGTCAGAAGCAAGGAACATCTCTTCTTGCTTTACGTCTGACAACTAGGTCAAAAGCAAGGAACATCTCATATTTCTTTACGTCTGACAACTAGTTCAAAAGAAAAGAACATCTCATCTTGCTTTACGTCTGACAACTGGGTCAGAAGCAAAGAACACATCTCATCTTGCTTTACGTCTGACAACTGGGTCAGAAGAAAGGTGCACATCTCATCTTTCTTTACGTCTGACAACTGGGTCATAAGCAAGGAACACATCTCATCTTGCTTTATGTCTGACAACTGGGTCAGAAGCAAGGTACACGTCTCATCTTTCTTTACATCTGAAAAATGGGTCAGAAGCAAGGAACACATCTCATCTTGCTTTACGTCTAAAAACTGGGTCAGAAGCAAGGTACACATCTCATCTTGCTTTACGTCTGAAAACTGGGTCAGAAGCAAGGAACACATCTCATCTTGCTTTACGTCTGACAACTGGATCAGAAGCAAGGTACATGTCTCATCTTGCATTACGTCTGAAAACTGGGTTAGAAGCAAGGAACACATCTCATCTTGCTTTACGTCTAAAAACTGGGTCAGAAGCAAAGTACACGTCCTGCTTTACATCACAACCACAAGGTCGGAAGTAGGGAATATCTCATCACAACAACTACTCCCCCTTTCGAGGAAGGTCCTTTCGGACTATGCCAAGCTTATCTCAGAAGTACTCAAACTTCACATGAGATAGGGGCTTGGTCAACACGTCAGCAACCTGTTCATCCATGCTAATGTACTGGAGCTTCAAGGCTCCTCTTTGTACCATGTCACGGATTTAATGATAATGGATCTCTATGTTCTTCGACCTGTCATGGAATACAAGATTCTCTGTCATTTTTATGCAGCTCTGGTTGTCACATAGAATCAAAGTTGCTCTCATCTCTAAGTCAAATAGGCCGGTCAACAACTTTTGAAGCCATATAACTTTGCAGCTGGTAGAACATGAAGCAATGTATTCTTCTTCCGCTGTGCTGAGAGCAATACTAGATTACTTCCTACTCTGCCACGAGATCATAGCTGATCCCAAACTGAAACAACATACTGAAGTGCTTTTCCTATCAGAAACACTTCTTGCCCAATCTGCATCAATATATCCACTCAATGTGAAATCATGATCTCCATCATAGCTGAGACCATAATCTATTGTACCTTTAAGGTACCTCATCACATGTTTTGTGGCCACTAGGTGAACACGTCTGGGTTCTACCAAAAACTGACTGAAGGTGTTCACAAAAAAACAAATGTTTGGTCTGGTGTTTGTCAGGTACATCAGTGATCCAATAATCTGTTTGTATAGTGTGGCATCAATCAACTCTGATGAAGTATAGAACAACAGCTTCATCTTCGCTTCCATGGGTGTATTCATGGGCTTGCATTCCAACATGTTGAATCTCTTCAAGATTTCGACGGTGTACTTCCCTTGGTTAAGAAAGATCCTCTCAGGACTCTGCCATACCTCAAGACCTAAGAAATAATGCATTAGGCCAAGGTCTTTCATTTCAAATTCCGAGGCAAGTCTCTTTTTACATTCAGTGATGAGCTTTTCTTCTCCAGTTAAGAATAAGTCATCCACATATAGCAGTAAGATTACTGGCTCATCGTTCATGATTTTGAAGTAGAGATTAGAGTCTTCTTTACTCTTGGTAAAGCCTAAGCTCATCAAGAAACTATCTATATGGCCATACCAAGCTCTAGGAGCTTGCTTCAATCCGTATAAGGCTTTCTTCAATCTGTAGACATGAGACTTCCTGTCTTCAACCTCAAATCCTTGAGGTTGTCAAAATAATTAGAAAGTTGTTTATTCAATCTAAGAATGAGATCATTATTATTGTCAGTAATAAGTAAGTCATCTACATATACATCAAAAATAATTAGCAAGTTGTTTATTCAATCTAAGAATGAGATCATTATTATTGTTGGTAATAAGTAAGTCATCTACATATACATCAAAAATCAAGGTGTCTCCATTATAATGGAGTACATACAATCTATGATCCGAATCAAATCTGACAAGAACAATTGGCTATCGACACAGGACTCTAAGATGATAAGCACATGAAAAGTTTAAGGCTATGGGAAAAGAAGGAGATCAACTTGTTGGTGTGAAGGGCCCCATGCCATCACACATGATGTCCATTTTATATGTAATTGATGTAAATTCAAGAAACATATTGTAAATAAATAACGAGACTTCATGAGACTTGTTCCACATGGGAGAAAATGCAAACAAATAAACAATGGAAAGAGTAATAGACTGAAGAAAAGTTGAAGCGTCGAGGACACCTGACCTTCCAGCTAACCTCTCAATTGACACAATAATCTATAATATGTTTCCCCACAATGGAAATTGGTTATTTGGATATGAATTATGTAGAGAGGCTTCCCAAATGTTACTAAGGAGCATATATATGTACTGGAGAGTCTGTAACTTACCCATTGTTGAATAAATAAGAGTCTGGTTGAAGCCAAAAGAATGTTGGTTTTCCCATTTGGGTTTCTAGGGTAAATTATGAGTGTATGTGTGATGTTTTTCATGGTTTATGTTTGCTTATGAATGTTTAATGTTTTTACTGTGATTAATGGTTGCTTGTGTTTTATTTTAAAAAAATTGAATTTCGTACTAGTTTAGACTTGAGCTCGTTTTATATGAAGATGGTCATTAGGGTTTCGTAAGCCAGAGTAAAAACTCTTTAATCATAACCGTGCATTTATTTGGGAGTTGGGAATTGACAACCATCATTCCCAAGCCGTTTTTATTATTTTGTGTTACACATCAAAATTCCTCACTTCGACAGTGTCACATCTTTATTATCATAAGTATCGCAAGTGTCACACTTTTTTCGCAAGTGTCGTAAGTGTCACATTATCTTTCCCTAAGTTTCACATCATGAGCCACACCATGAAAACACTTTCTACAATCCCTAAAACATGTTAGAAGAAGAATCTCCATCATCTAACAGTCGGAACAAATGTTTTTCTAGGGAATTATTTATCTTAGTAACTTTTTGGAAGATAAACGCTCCCCTACTCATACACAAGGAGTTATAAAACTCCTTTTCCATATCAGGGGGAGCGTTGTAGCACTCTTTTTCCCATTCTAAGGGAGCCCTGATTTGGTTGAGGAAATCTTGGAAGAAATCCCATTTTCTTCTAAAGACAACTATGGATGGATCAAGTTGGCTTGGCTCGAATCTAACTCTAAAGATGCATCTAAGGAAGATATCACAACTATTGGAGACATATCCTCAACTAATTCCAAATATACCCAAGGTAGTTGAGCCTCTCAAATCCTATAAATGAAGGCATTCCCATGGTGAAACAGGAGGAGAAAATCAACAAGCATTGTTATTTTGATTGTGGAACTTTCGACAAGTATAGTCTTTGGACTTCTTTCTCTAACTCAAAACTTATTTTTTTTCTGATATTTTCCTATGCTTGACCAAAACTTGCTACCTTTCATTATTTTTATTCCTTAGTGAGTTTTTGTTGTCTTTCATGATTGAAAAATCAACTTTTCTCTCTCAAAATTGATTTTTTTTTCCACTCTTCTCAATTATCTGATTGATTGGAGGATTTCACAGGGAAGATCGTCGATCGCAGATCCATTGTTTTCTTTATACTTGATCCCTTACTCAATTCTTGAAGACTATAAAGTCTGAATTTTGATTTCAAAGTGGTTTTATTTGAGTGAATAGTTTGGTACTGGTTTTTCTTTCGGTCTCTTGTTTTCTTACTTTTTCCTATCACGGTAATGAACCTTTTTTCATTATTAGTGAAAGAATGAAGTATTGAACGGGCATCTTGGCTTGCATCCACAATCAAACAAAGAAGTATTTATATGTGTTGGTTTGGATAATAGAAATATTTTCTTTATAATTTGGCAATTGTCTGACTTCTTGTTTGAGAACAAATTAGCATAAATTTTTTCATTCCTGAGTGTTTGTTAGTGACAAAAGAAAAGAAACTCTTCTCCTTCTCGTAGCTAAAAGTTCATTGAAAATAAAATTTGCATATCATTATTTTTATCTTCTTTTGGAGTTGAGTCTCAAACATCATCAGTTTCACTATCATTCACCCTTATGTAACAAATAGCCACAAAAAATAAATGCTAATTAAAATTGAACTATAAACTTTTATTTCTTATCTTTACACCAACAATAGACTAGGAATAGAGATTTGTAATAGGCTCTGAGAATAACTCTCCAAAGAATTCAAAACAAACTTAGAATCTTATGATAGGGAGAGAAAATCCAAACTAATTATAAGAATAGATGGGACCCCCCCTCTCACACAGGGGTTAAACAAAAGTTCGCATGTGGAAGAGCAATAGAGATTGTCCCTCCGAGGCTTAACCAATCGTAGTAGAATGATCGTATATTGGGGTTTCTTCTTGAGGATCAACTGTTTTCATTTGGTCTCGAAGCTTTGTGATTTTAAATCCATTCGGGGTCCTCTGGGGTTTACCTGTCTCTTTGTCTTTAGTTCTCTTGAGGAATTTCAGACTTGATATCCTGCCCATACGTTCAGACTCGATTGTCGATTGTACCCACCTAGAGGTTGACTGCGACTTGGTATCCTTAGTGGCCATAAAATTTAGGGTCCTTACACAAGGTGACGGTGAAGGGAATTCTTTGTTGTACCTAGAATAGACATTGGTCAAACTCACTTGGGCTCCTTGGAGGGTAACCCATGGGTAAAAATGTGAGGGAAATTGCACCAAGGCGTAAGTCTATTAATCATGCTGCCAACATAACTGTTCCACCTGCTCAAATCCTATCCCCTTCTCACTTTGATCACACGATGTTGGATTCCATCACCAACTAGTACATTCATTGAGAGAAGTTATTGTTTTTCTTGTTGGTTTTCTAGGTTTTTTAGCGAATGTTGTTTTTTTTACTTTAGTTTTCCTTAAAATTGGTATGGTGGATGGTAAAGGTCTTCGTATATCACGTAGGATGCAATGGTTTCCTCTAGAAGGCTAAAAATCCATACCTCCTAACTCATCTGAAGACACTTACCATGAAGAGGTCAAAAAATTTTCAGACGTTGGGAGTGTCACGACTCCTTTGATAGAAAATCCTGAGAGAGCTTTAGTTGTGGTTCATGAAGGTTCCACCCTTCCTGCAAACCCAAATTTGGAAATTCCTTATGACCCACTCCTTATCTGAGTGGAATCCTTGGGTAACATCATAGTATAAGATCACCCTAGCCTATCATCAAGGCCATACGATCAACTAGACATGGAACCATGACAACCAACTTCCAATGAAGAATACACTACCCCTATCCACTCTAATGAAATGGTAGATACACAACAAAATCATGTTCGGCCTATCTGAAGAACTCCATCAGGTCGGTATCTTTATGAAAAAATTAATTTTCGTTGACCACTCTTTGACCCTCCACATACATCTACCACCACTGGTGTAGATGCACGACCATTAGGTCAGCCTATTGACCATCCCATCAGACAAGCGATCAATACCACTACCACTTCAAGACAAGTTAAAAGTGAAACAGGAGTCGTGTTACCTAGTCATTTTCAAAGTACCCTGACAGTTACACCTAACATCCCTCTTAAAGCAACAACTTCATATACTCCACAAAACCCCGTTGGGACACCTTCACATCAAAGGATGCAAAACCCTGCCATACAACAAAACCCAACTATGGGACAAGTCCCTACTAGGGGGCAACCCTCGTTCAGTGGAAAAATCCCTACCAGGGGGAAACCGTCCTTCAGTCACAAATGATTACTATGGGAAACTCCCTTTTACCAGTCAAATCCCAGTTGTTATCCAACCGATGACAGGGGGACAATTCTAGCCTTCATTTACCGAAAACATGCCACAATCTTGGGGATCACCCCAGGGAGTACTTTTTCATCAGCCACATCAGGGATCATCATCAAACGCAAACCCATAGGGAGGAACCTTAAATCCCAATCCTTCTGGATTACATTATGGAAAACCCTTCCCAGGGGTATCGAATCCCACTTTGGGTCCTCAAGGTCAACCATATTTTCCTATCCAAGGAAAAATTCCTTACCCCCCTCAAGGTCAACCTAGTTACCCTCCTCGAGGGAAAACTAGTCAAGCTAACTATCCTCCCCTGGGTTACACTGGTTATCCTCCCTAGGGCCAAATGGGTTTCCCTTCTCCTTTTATGCAAATCCCTCAATAAATGAATCTTGATTTTGTTGGTCAAAATCAACAGCATATGGGAGGACCTGTTGGATACAACTATCCACCACAACCAGTTTACAGTCCTACTGGTGTTCCTATGCCACACCATTACCATCCTCAAGCTAATCAACAATTATCATTCTTATCCACTTTATATCTACCGGTTTTGTTGATATTAACAAATGATCCCATATCACACTCCCTTTTTGGCAATCATTCCTACCAAATTACCTTCTGATATTCCAAAAATTGACGGCAAACCTGGAGAAGACCCTAATAATCATGTTATGAATTTTCATCTATGGTGTTCATCAAACTCACTGATGGATGATTCCATCTGTTTACATATTTTCTAGTGTACACTTATGGGTTCAGTGGATAAATGGTACATTGAGTTACAACATGAAACTTTTCAAGATTTTAATTCACTTGCCATGGATTTCCTCACCCACTTCCAATTGCCTATCCGCTATGAAACCGGTACATAACTTTTGACATCCTTTCGTTAGACTAACTCTATACATATTTATGATCATATTCATGAATGGAGATGAAGACGGTGGTTGATCAAAGAAACCATTCCAAACCAACTGTTGGTTGATTGGTTCGCCAAATTTCTATTACCTCCAAATGCTATAGATGTAGCCATGGGTGGTGTACTCACAGAAGAGGAAGCCATTTCTCTTGCTCAGTATTTGGATTAGTTTTATTACTTGTTAGCAATAAGTTTTTTCTTGGGCACAAAATTACCCAAGTCTGTAGGCTGCACGAGAAGTGCCCAAGCGCAGCACGGAGGATCTCATTTCAGGTTACAAGTCAAGCGAGCGGGCGAAGTTTTGTTGTCAGCAGCCGAGACCCATCTATAAAGCTAATCGATGATCCCAGAGATCTCGGGGCTACCAAGTTATCCGAGATATAGAGTCAGAGAAAGCACCTATATTTCAAGACAAAATCTGGGTCATCCGATCCAGTGACGCATGGCGCAAGATCATGTTTACGACAGACCTTTGGATTTATCTTATACAAGTATTCCCCCTATTCACTCTTACTACAACTCACTGTCTGAATTTTATCTAAGACCTCACTTGCCCATGCATGCCTAGCCTAGTTTCGGAGTTAGAACAATATTGTTTTGAGTTAACTTCCATTCGATCACCCCTTTTATAAACATATCGTGACATAAACTGATGGGCATTGGGCTCTTCTCCTGCTGCAATCCAGGAGTGACTTCTGACGCTAACATTTATGGCACCGTTGTCGGGGATGAAGTTGAAAATTTTCCCCGAGATTGAATGACATTGAGCCTCTGATTCTAAAGGTGCATCAGTTATCAGAGCCTCTGAAGATTGCTACTATGCACCTAGTGACTCCATTCTGACGACTCCACTGTGGCGAACCTACCGTGTTAATTGTGGCTTTCAGAGGTAGGCACATGCGGTCCCATCCACAACTGCCTCTAGATACACCTGAAACTAATCCAGAGGTGGTTCTCAGGAAAGGAAAGGCCTGTGAAGGAGAAGCTTTCACCACTGAACCAGGTAATCCGCCATCTCCTTCTGTAGGAACTCCGTTTTCCCCTCCTCAGTTTCTTAGCATACCTTTTTTTGAAGTTTCCCATTTCTTGAATTTCAGGAGTGTTCCTGTTGAGTTCCCCCCCTGGTCTAGGATTGGAGGGAGAAATCCTTGTCACTTCCCTCTCCCCTGAAGTTGTACCTTGGAGTAGACCCAGGACCACAGGAGATTTCCCCACTCCTAGCTTTATCACTCCTCCCCTGGTTACTGTTGCCGCTTCTACACAAAGAGAAGCATCCACTGACTTAAGCCCGTTAGCCTTCTCCCTAAATCCCCTATTGTTTCCTACTCCACTTAGAAGCTCATCCCTAGTATCCCCTTTTCGAGCTCCTTCTCCTTCGAGTTCTCCTCCACATAATATCCCTATGGCAGGAGCAAATCCCCCTATGACCAAAATGGAGGCCATTATAGCCGCTAGGTATGCTCCCCTTGTGTTACCTCAGCCTCTCAATGCCCTCCCAGTAGATGGTTACCTCAAGAAGCTACCCAAGTTTACAGGTGAGGGGGACATAATTGCAGAAGAACACCTCGAAGCCTTTTATATTTTTATAGATGATAATGTTATCATGCATGCAGACGTATGGATGAGGATTTTTGTCCATAGTCTTCAAGGCGAGGCTAGAAAATGGTTTAAGGCCCTGCCTTCTAAATCTATTGATGGGATTGAGGCTTTGGATAATGCTTTTTTGAGACAGTGGGGAGATAAAAAAAGACTTCATGTATTACATGACATAGTTTGGGTCTTTGAAGAGAAAAGAAGGAGAGTTTGTCTCTGACTTCTCTAAGAGATTCAATAAAATGTACAATAAAATCCCTGCTGAGATTAAACCCTCAGAAGCCTTTGCAAAGATCACTCACACTAGCGCCTTGAATCCCGATTTCTGCCTCCTATTGAGGGAAAGAAGAGCCACTACTCTGGCCCACATGCAAGATGCAGCCGTGGAGGTAGAATCTAACATATTGGCTATTGACCGACTCAGGAACACTGCTGATAGAAACATATCCAGGCAGAGGCCTAAAGCTTCCCCATTCAGTTCCTCTCCCCTGCCCCTTTAGACAGATGAGACAGCTAGAATGCTAAAATCACTTTCTGCCAGGATGGAAAGGTGGGAATTAGAAGGGAATCCCATCTACAGAAATCACCAAAATACAGATACCAGAGGTTTCAGGAAACCTAATAACAATGTGCCACAAGCTTTCCCAAGGGAACAAAGGAGCAGAGATAGGGATGATCAGAGGATTCAAACCCCTCTCCAGAACAACCTAATTTCTCATGAGGAAGGGGAGGAGGTGGATGAACTCAACCCTGAGATCCACTTCATCGAGGACACTTCCCTGTTTCCTCATTTGACTCAAGATGCATATGAAGAATCCCTTATCAAAACTCAAATCAATGAGTTGAGTAGAGGGGAAAAGGCCAGTAACCCTCCTAACAGATACCATCTCAGGTCAAAAAAGAAAGAAGGGGATCTTGATATCCAGGATCAGCCCCACGTAGTGGAAAGGCCTACTAAAGCTGCAACAACCACTACTAAAGAAAATAAAACTCAGAATGCTTCGTCGGCAGCCAAGGAACCTGTCTCTAAGGTAAGGGAAGATCCTAAGTCTCTCTCCTCCTTTAGTTTTAAGCATGAGATTCAGAAGATTAGAATTCCTGTACCCCTGTCTGAGCTAGTTAAAAGTGAAGATTTCAAAAGATCCCTCTCCAAGTTGCTACAATCTAAGCCCCCCCAACCTTCCACGGACTCAATAAATATCCAATATGAAAATCCAACAGTTGTCCTAGGTCCCATGGTAGAATATAGAGATGATTCATCCCCTCCTTTCTACACATCCTTGAACATACATGATAAAGTCCTACATAACTTCCTCATGGATTCAGGGGCTTCCCATAACCTTATGCCCAAAATAGTAATGGAACAATTGGGATTGGAAGTGACAAAGACTTATCATGATTTGTACTCTTTCGATTCAAGGAGAGTGTAGCATCTGGGAGTCATCAAAGACCTAATGGTTTCTTTGTTTTAGCTGCCCATGAAGAGTGTGGTCATGGATATTGTGGTAGTTGATGTCCCCCCCAAGTTTGGCATGTTGTTGTCAAGATCTTGGATTAAAAAGCTTGGAGGAACATTACAGATGGATCTCACGTATTCCACCATTCCAGTCTTCAGAGGGGAACAAAGGAGGTTATATAGGGAAGCTCAGCTGGCCTACATTGTTAGTGACAAAGAAAACCCCACCAATCACCCCATCTTTGCACTTGACACTGATTTGGGGTCTAGTTTATTGCAGCTCACTGATGCTCCTAAAGACCCTTTCCAAGTCAGAAAGCAGCCCAATTTTAATTATCCGATTCCTCCTCCAACCATCTCTACTTGGAAGATTTTTTTCAATGGATCTTCTTCTAGCGAAGGCGCTGGCGTCGGAGTAGTTTTCATGTCACCTTCTCAAGAGACCATATCCCCGTCATACAAGCTGGAATTTGAAGCCACCAACAATGTGGCAGAGTATGAAGCTCTTGTTCTGGGTATGAGGGCTGCAAAAGAAATGGGAATTAAAGAGATAGCAATATTTGGAGATGCTGAGTTGATTATCTAGCAAGTCAGAAATGCTTATCGTGCTAATAATCCCTGGCTCATAAATTACAGAAATGAGGTATGGGACCTGATTGATAATTTCTTCTTGGCTTTTAACATTCCTTTCATTCCGAGGGGGTAAAATACTTTAGCCGATTCTTTAGCTGTCTCAGCTAGTTTTCTCAAAGTTCCTCTGCTGCCTATGGTCAAGTATGATGTTGAAATAAAATATAGGCCCTCTGTACCGGACAATGTCAAGCATTGGAAGGTATTTGAAGATGATCTGGAAATCGAAAAATTCCTCCAATCTGTTGATGAATTTTCCACATTGCACATTGATCAGGATCCTGACCCGGAAGGTGACCCTCACCCTGAGGTGTTTTTAAATGAAATTGCTAATCACCAGATTATTCAGCTGCCTAGCAATCACATTTTGAGGGGACTAGTCCCTTTAGAAAGATTGTTCGACAAGAATGATGTGGTAGTAAAGGGTAGTGTTTCAAATGAAGATGATGATATAGCCAAATGCAACATTGGCACACAGGAGGAGCCTAAGTTTGTCAAATTATCAAGCAGCCTGACCAATGAACATAAGGCGGAGTATACTGAGTTATTAAAGGAATTTGCTGATGTGTTTGCATGGGCCTATGAAGACCTCAAGACTTATGACACATCTGTCATTGAGCACACGATCCCACTGAACGAAGAGGCTAGGAAATTCAGGCAGAAGCTGAGACAGATAAATCCCATGTTGTTGCCCATCATGGAGAGAGAAGTGAAGAAATTCTTAGATGCCCAAATCATTGTCCCCTTAAGATATTCTAAATGGGTGGCCAATTTGGTCCCGGTGAGGAAGAAAAGTGGAGAAATCAGGCTTTGTGTCGATTTTAGGAACCTGAACAGGAGCTCAAAGAAAGACAATTATCCCCTGCCCAACATGGAGAACATATTGCAGAGGGTAACCGGTGCATCTAGGATTTCCATGATCGACGGTTTTTCTGGTTATAATCAGATATCAATCATGCCTGAGGACAGAGAAAAAAAAACCTTCACCACTTCTTGGGGCACATTCATGTATGCCAAAATGCCTTTTGGGTTGATGAATGCAGGAGAAACATTTTAGTGAGCCATGGACATAGCCTTCATCGAGGAGAAAGATCAGTTTGTGGTAATCTATCTGGATGACATCACAGTCTTTTCAAGGTCAGATAAAGAGCACTGTTGTCACCTGAGGAAAGTTTTCTTGAAGTGTTGAAGGTTTGGCCTTTCCATGAATCCCAAGAAATCTTTGTTTTCTATGAAGGAAGGGAAGCTATTAAACCATATAGTATCAGCAAAGGGAGTGAGGATTGATCCTAGCAGGGTAGAGGCAATTCATACCCTATCACTTCCTAGATCTAAGAAGGAAGTTCAGGCCTTTTTGGGGAAGACTAATTTTCTGAGGAGATTCGTCTCAAATTTTGCTGAGCTGGTGAAACACATCACAGCCATGCTCAGGAAGGGAAATGAAGTGAAATGGACCATTGAACCCAAGGAATCTTTTGTCCAAATAAAAAGGGCATTGATTGAGGCACCTGTGCTGATCAGTCCTGACTATTCCAAAGATTTCCTAATTTTCTCTTTTGCTTCTTTTGATACAGTAGCAGTGGTCTTGTTGCAGGAAAATGAGGAGGGGCGAGAGCAACCCATTGCCTTCTTCAGCAAGGCATTAAGAGATGCAGAGATCAGGTATGAAATCATGGAGAAACAGGCCTATGCCTTAGTGAAAGCTCTCAAAGCTTTCAGAGTCTATGTCCTACACTCAAAGGTAACCGCATACGTTCCTTCGACCTCTGTGAAGGACATCCTTGTACAGCCCGACATATATGGGAGGAGGAGTAAGTGGATAGCCAAGATCCTGGAGTTTGACTTGGAAATAAGGCCTACCAAATTGATCAAAGGTCAAGGCTTAGCCAAGCTATTGGCTGAAGCAAATTGAAAAGCCTTGGGGGTAGATTTCATCAATGCATGTTCAGAAAATCAGCAGAATCAGCTATCTGATGTAGACCCTCAAACAGAACCCCTGTTGGCTCGACGTCCTTGGTATAAGGATGTCATATATTTTCTACAGGAATTGGGGCCTCCAGATGGCCTACAAAGAAATAAGGAAAGAGCTCTGAAGCTCAAATCAGTCAGATGCTGTCTTGTCGATCAAATTTTATACTAGAAAGACCCCTTGGAGTTGCTTTTAAAATGCATGAATCCACAAGCGGCCGATAGGATCATGGTTGAATTTCACAGCGGCCTATGCGGAGGGCACCATTTCTGGAAGACCACAACTCACAAAACTCTCATAGCTGGGTACTACTGGCCCACCTTGTTCACTGATGTCTGTAGAGAAGTTAGAGCCTGCATCCCATGCCAAAGTTTTTCAGGAAAGCAACGGCTCAAATCTCTGCCTTTAAATCCTGTAGTTGTTTCGGGACCTTTCCAGTAATGGGGCCTAGATTTTATTCGAGAAATCCACCCTGATTCCAGTGGGCAGCACAGATGGATCCTGACTGCTATAGATTTCTTTACTAAGTGGATCGAAGCTATCCCCACCAAGAGTGCTTCCCACAAGGTAATTATTGGATTCCTGGAAGACCTCATCACAAGATTCGGTTGCCCAAGAAAGATTGTTACTGATAACGCAGCCTCATTCAAGGCTGAGCCGTTAGCCAAGTTATGTGAGCAATTTGGGATCAAATTGATTCACTCCACCCCATACTATCCCCAGGGAAATGGTTTAGCAGAATCCTCCAACAAAAGCATGATAAGGATCATCAAAAGACTATTGGAGGACAACAAAAAGGCCTGGGATTCAAAGTTGAAATTCGCTCTATGGGCAGATCGAGTGACCACAAAGAGATCTATAGGCATCTCCCCTTTCCAATTAGTTTATGGAGCAGAAGTTGTTTTCCCTTCTCAGCTAGCCATTCCTGTAGAAAAGTTCTTCCAGGATCATCAAGAAGAGCCCGATGACATGATCGGAAGAGTACACCAACTGGTGGAAGTTCAACAGGCCAGAGATCAGGTAATGGATACTATTCAGGACCATCAGCAGAAGGTCAAACTGGCTTTTGACAGGAAAGTCAAGAAGAAATAGTTTGAGATCGAGGATTTGGTGCTCAAGTGGGATGCACCCATGCAATATAAGGGCAAACACAGCAAGTTCGATGCCCTATGGATCACGCCTTTCAAAATCTTTGAGGTTTTCTCAAACAACACGTATAGGTTGCACGATTTGGAGGGTGAAGAGGTTTTCAACAGCCCAGTAAATGGGCATTTTTTGAAGAAATGTTTTGTTTGAGCCTTAGACGGCTCCTTTGTTTGTAAATATTGTCCTTTTAGTTCTTTGTTCATTTTCTTTTTTATTCTTTTCGGCTTAGTAAATGACTCCATAGCCCAATAGCAAGGCACTAAAGGCACAAAAGGATCTCATTTTAGGTTACAAGTCAAGCGAGCGGGCGAAGTTTTGTTGTTAGCGGCTGAGATCCATCTATAAAGATGATTGATGGTCCCCAAGATCTCAGGGCTACCAAGTTACCCGAGATATAGCATCAGAGAAAGAGCCTATATTTCAAGACAAAATTTGGGTCGTCCGATCCAGTGACGCATGGCGCAAGATCTAGTCATGACGGCATATCGGTATTCGAGAGTTCGAAGGGTAACGGTTCCTCGTCATCTCACATCTTGAAACCTCGAACCCTGAAGCACTGAAAGCACCCAGAGTTGGGCCCATGGTTTTGGCACTTGGTCACAAAGGAGCAGGCCTGGAGGAGGGGTGATAAGGTTTATCATTTGGAAAGACGGGTCCTGAAGAGCCGAGAGTGATCTTAGCCATTCATTCCGGAGGGAAACATGGTGCGCGATTAGGCTCTTTTCCTTTTCTCCCATCACGACTTTGAAGCGCAAAGAGAAGCTCTTTCATATCCCTGAGACGCGAAGCATCGAAGACGTCCCGGACCCGGGCCCATAGTATTACCAAATTAGTTCAGAACCATCAGATCAGAGAGGGGTGCGTGGCACCCATTAGGCCCTCTCAACATTTCTCCCATCGCAACTTTGAAAAGAAAGGATCTACTCCTTCCTATCCATGAACCCCGAAACACCGAAAGCACCTTTAAAGATAGGCACAAGGTCACAACCCGTAGTCGCTTGGAGGCGATAGAAAGAGTTGTGCAAAGGGCCGAAGCGTCGGGTATAGCTGTAGAAGGGATCACCGTGTTCTCCAGGTTCCAGTTCAACTCGATCTCAACCCTGATACCTGCTCAGAGTAAATGAAGAAGAGATAGAGTGGTTGAAACCTCACCTCACTCGTTAATTGCAAGGTATGGATGTCCCGGTGGGAAGTCTGCTCGAGATGGTCCTATGTACTGGTTCTTTCCACAGAAGCCATGTCGAGTCCTCGACTCACCAGGGAAGCTTGCGCATTCTAATTCATCATTAAAGGGCTCAGCTACCCCCTGGCATGATCCATGCAGAATTAAGGTGGCATATGACATAGGAGTGCAGGCCAGATTTGATTGAAGAGATACCTCATCCCAAAAGTCTAGGAGGCCTTTGTTGGGCAAATGTTTAGGAGTATATATACTTAGTTTTGATATTTTTTGAGGGATCGATGGTAGAGCGAAGCTCCCGATTGTAAAGTTTTGACAGACACTCTAGTTCTCTGGTTATGCATCTGTATGTAAGATTTCTTGTTTAGTGACAGACAATTTTCTTACCCCATCTAATTTCCATCTCATACTGAGGGAATTCATGATTGATTGATTCACATGAATTATTGCAATTATGTTATGATAAAGGATTTATTGTTGCATTGTTGTATTCTCCGGTTTTCTGTGTTTGAATGTAAGAAGATCTTGCGTTTAGATGTTTCCTCCTACAATCTGTTAGAAACCTAATGTTTACGACTGACCTTTGCATTTCTCTTATACAAGTCTTCCCCCTATTCACCCTTACTACAACTCACTATTTGAAGTTTATCTAAGACCTCACTTGCCCATGCATGCCTGGCCTAGTTTCAGAGTTAGAACAATATTGTTTTGAGTTAACTTTCATTCGATCACCCCTTTTATAAACGAATCATGACATAAACTGATGGGCGTCGGGCTCTTCTCCTGCTGCAATCCAAGAATGACTTCTGACGCTAACATTACCAATCCGGTACTTTGTATGAATTGATCCCAAATGGTCCTCATACATCAACCAATCCATCAAATCCATCCTCCACTGCTCATTTAGATGGAGTTATCGGTTCTGTCAAAACCCAGTCTAGTTCACAGTCAACTAGCACAACCAATCATTCGATCACTACCCCAACTACTGAGACGAATCCGCTCTCATCAAAATCCAACCCAACTCAAGTATCTGAAGTGAATGTAGTCCAATCTGCTTCTCCACAACAATCAGGGGGGAAAATAAAACTAATAATAAACCCAAGAAAAATAATAATCAAATTGAAAGTCCAGAAACACAAGCAAAACCACCTGCTACTGAAAGTCAACCACAGTGCAAACTGAAAATTCCATGTCTCATTTGTGTTGAAGATCACTACACATGAGACTGTCCCCATCGGGGAAAATTTGCTAAATGTTTTAAAGGAAATTATCAACCCATTTTATTGACACATCCTTTTCCACAACAACAGTCATTGGTTGCAGAAAATCCTGCACCTTCAACAGGAAGTAACCCAGGTCATCCTCCTAACGAGGATGCTTCATTGAGTGCACACATTTATATGTTTAATGGGGTAGATTCGATCACTCACACTATGACATATGACACACCACCAGGTAAACCTGGTAAGGAAAACGTAACCAATGGGATTGTACCAGATCCACCATCCACTTCAGTTATTACTCCGTTTGGACCTATCCATATTAAGAAACCAAGTTTTGAATCTATCCAACACCCACCCAAGAGCACAATCCAAAAGTCGACCTTTAATCTTAATTCTCATGCTGCTCAAAACTACAACATTATTGAATATTTGACCCAAGCACCTTGCACTATGTGAGCTCTCGAAGTTCCACAACACTTCCCTAGCCAACATAGAACTCTCTTGGTAGCCATCAGAGTATAGATCCTGAGTCATCCAATAATATCACGTTCAATATGGATAATTTTAAATCACAACTCTCTCACCAACTTGCTTTCCAAATAAATGTCGTTGTCCATAATCAACATATTCATCAAACAATATTGGATGAGGGAGAATCCACATGGGTCATGTCCTTAGCTTGTTGGAAAGGCCTTAAATCACCTGGTCTTAATCAATATCCCACCATGTTAAGAGCATTTGATGGAAGAGGTTTTCAACCTCATGGATTATTACAATCCTTAGTCATTCAACTGGGAGGAAAAATTGTTTTTTTCAATGTTGAAGTAGTCGATGCTCCCCTTGGTTATAAATTGTTGTTAGGAAAAAGTTGGTTCTATGCTATGATTGTCGCCGCTTCATCATTTTTTCAATGTTTCCAATTCCCTCATCAAGGTAAAATTATGACCATCGATTAGTTAGATTACTGCACCCCTGATGCCCGCACTCAAACAACCAACAATATTCCATTTTTGGGAGACTCAAATATTACTTATAAAAGTGTTGGGGTAGGTCTCCTGAAATATTATTCGCTCATGGGTACTTTCCCTACACCTCTTCCTCCAACCACACAACACATAACAATGGTTAATATGATTTTGACTATGGTACATCAATCCCTCGAATCATCTGATTTGTGGATCGTACCTAGTCCCTTAGAGTTTGATACACTAGGTGACACTATTCCACTTAGTCCTACAGAGGCCGAATACAATGACATTCAGTCTGTCTCTCCTTCACTGGATGACCAACACACTGGATGACCAACATCTGTTAGAATCTACTTCATATTTGCTACCATCTTGGTTAAATTCTCTATCCTCCACTTTCGATTACATCCTACAAATTTTTCCATCAGATGAATCTGTTATGGAAATGCTTAGTATCGAGCAGGAACCATGGGATGAAAACCACCATCATTCATCCTTTCTTCCCAGTTTGGATGATATTGAGAAATCTATTTCCTCTGTCTTTCCTACCAATATTGTCGACTCTGCCCAATCTCCGATACTCACTTAGGATACCATCTCTGAGGGGAATTTGGGAAATATCTCTCAAACGATTACTGTTGACATATCCATAAAAGAAGGTATCGTGGAAAACATACAACTAGGTGCTAATTGTTCAACTGAAGAGGTTGAAACTTATACTACCTTGTTTAAATAATTTTGTGACATCTTCACCTGGAGCTACAAAGAAATTCTAGGGATCGATCCTTTGATCGTTGTGCATGAAATCAAAACTTACCCAAGATTCAAACCTGTGAGATAGAAACTTCGCTTGGTTCATCCCAAAAAAACCACGACAATCAAGGCAGAAGTCAAAAAATTATTAAAATTTGGTTTTATTTATCCTGTCCCTCTAACCGAATGGGTTTACAACATCGTTATGGCTGCCAATAAACAAGGGAAAATCCGTGTTTGTGTCGATTATCGGGATCTAAATAAGGCTTGTTTGAAGGACAATTACCCTACACCCTTTATCGACCAAATTATCGATAATTGCGCCGGAAGCGTCAATTTCTCTTTGATGGATGGATTTTCTGGATATAACCAGATTGACATTTTATCGGCTCATCAACACAAAGCAACCTGCATCTACCCATGGGGAACTTTCTCTTATCAGAAATTACCTTTTTTCCTTAAAAATGTTGGAGCCACATTTTAGTGGGCTATGTCGTATGCATTCCACGACATCAAACATATCGTTGAACCTTATCTTGATGACTTGCCAGCTCACTCGACTCATCGATGAGATCATATTGGTCATCTAAGGGAAATATTTCTTAGATGCAGGTTTTACAACATACGTTTGAACCCCCATAAATGCATTTTCACAGTTGAATGAGGGAGACTCCTTAGCTTCGTAGTATCCAAAGATGGGATTAGGGTGGATCCCTTAAAAGTCAAAGCCATTCTCACTTTACCCCTTCCCAACAATCTTACCCAACTGCAAAGTTTTCAAGGGAAGGCAAAATTTCTTCGTCGTTTTATATGCAATTATGTCGAAATTACTAAAGGATTCATGTGATTATTGCAGAAAGAGGCCTCTTTCATCTGGGATGCAACTGATCAACGCTCATTTGATAATATCAAACATGCTTGAATGAATACACCGCTTTTGCATCCACCCAACTATGCGAAAGATTACATCCTTTATTTGGCTTCCTTTGCTTCTACTATTGCTATGTTGTTAGTACAAGAGGATGATGATGGCACCAAACATGTGATATACTATTTAATTAAGAGTCTTTCAGGTCCCGAACTTTGATATTCACATGTCGAAAAGTTGGCTTCAGCAACAATTATTTTCGTCGAAATATTTCACCAATATATTTTTGTACGCACTACCACGGTCATTGCAAACTCTAACCCCATGTACCACATCTTAACTCATCAAGTACTTGGGGGAAAATATTTGAAATGGATCGTCATTCTCCAATAATTTGATCTCGAGTTTGCCAAATCCAAAGCTAAGAAATCGTTGGTTTTTGCGGAATTAATTTGTGATCTTCCCCTTACCGATGAGAATACTGAGCCCAGTGATTCCCTTCCCAATGAATCATTGTTCCTCATTAGTACATTCGATCCATGGTATGGATACATTCTTCTCTATCTCCAGACCCAAGGCTTTCAGCTTGACATTTCACATGATGAACAACATTGCATTAGACACCATTTAAAGCACTACCTTATCATTGGCGACACTTTGTACCACTATGGCATTGATATTGTTTTACGATGTTGCTTAACCCATGACGAGGCTAAACAAGTTTTAAATGATTGTCACCTTGGAGCTTGTGGCGGTCATCTTTCTAGGATGGCTACAGTCCAAAAAATATTACATGCCAGTTATTTTTGGCCTTCCATATTCAAATATTGCATTGAGGCCGTTAAAAAATGCCCACCATTGCTATAGCAGGAAAACCCCCTATGGACTACACTAGGGTTCAACATGTAGGTAGATCTAACCATCTAAAAGTATCCTACTTTTTATAAGTACCTCGAATATACCCCACATTCATGCATGAAATACAAAGTGAAAAGATTTGGTAACTCTACCTTTAACTCCACGTCTGGTGTCGATCCTTTCGCGTTCAATAGCTCCGTTGACTACAAGCCTCCTCCCAAGGTTGGCCTGCATTAAAAAATAGATAAACAAAGAACTACAAAACATTCATCACATATATGAATTATGGGTTAGATGTCAGTATAAAACATAAATCAAACATAGATATTTGACACATCATATTTTGGGATAGAAAAAGTATTCCTTTTATTGATATCACAATGTTTACTTATAATGAGATCGGTGACTACTCCTTGAACCTGGTCTGGGCTCCTCTTTACCAAGCTCAAACTTCTCTTCCATGTATCTTTCTCCTCTCACACTTCTTCTAAGGAAATGGCATAGGCTTATGATGAAGGAAAAAGGGAAAGAATGGGAAATTTTGATGCAAATCTCACAAGGTAGCTGCAATTATATGGGCCAAGGAGGGGATGTGAAATGGGCAGAGTTTCATTGTTGTTATGCTTATCTTTTGAATGAGATCCCAACACCTCCTTTTATATGACAAAAGGATGGTCATTCGATTGGGTGATGAGCTATAGGCGGTGGATCAGTTGGGAAACTACCCAATAGCTCGTAATCTCAACGAATTCCTTGCAACTTTTTAATTTTTGCAACATTTGTGGGTATACACAGGTTGTAATGGTGCAGCTAGCATATGTACGTGAGTTGTAGTGGTGCAGAAAGCATGTGTACATGGGCAATAGTGGTGCAGGGTGCGTACATCTTCAAAAATAGAGTTTTTAAGAAGAGTTGCTCAGTGATGGCCTAGAAAAAATAGCAAGTAAGAGGCCTTGATGCTAGGTATGCATGTATGGTGTAATTTAGGGTTATAACATATGCCCCCTAATGTGTGAGGTCAGAAGAGCATCTAATGGCCAAAATACATTACAAATCTTCACCAAAGTATGAAGTGAGTGATCCCGGGACCAGAGTTCGGGAGGTGCCATCTACAAAATAACAATTTTCTCACCGAGGCGGGCATACCCATGCTCGGAATAAAATAAATCATGGATGCCAATCAAATACATTGCAGATCCATGTCATATAACAATATAAAGTGTAGCTGCAAGCAATACACAATGGATCTACATCTCAAAATCAAAGATATGCATGTATAGTATCCATCTTCAAGAAGCCATTGACACATGATGGATGGACACGAGGCCTTCAGAGCTCGAGCAACAACTTCAAGATCTTAAAAACTCAGGTAGGAGTGTAATGTGAGTGTATGACTTCACTACCCAAAGGTCTTCGACGACTCATCGGGGAATAGACAAGAGGATCTCGGTGATCAAGCAGGGAACTTTAGTCATTTCAAACAAGGATTTGATTGGACTTTCGGGATGGTCGGGCATGAGGGCAAGAGACAAACTGCAGAAGGGTAGAATCAGGTTGAGTAAAAATTTCCCTTGGACAATAGCATGATAAATGATCAGACTCAGGAAGCATGATATTGACATAATTTCACAATGCAGGAGGCAACGCAAACTCTCCATGTGTTTGGAAGAATAACCAAATGGAGGAGGACACAAATCTATGTAACGAGAACAACTTCCTAAGGTCATATTAAATCCCAAATATTGACAAACAAATGGAAGGATGTGCTTTGTCCAAGGGTGACTCATTGTGCTTCCATAAAAAGAAAATAAATTTCCCGTCCTCTTTTTGGGGTATATTTGATTTTTTTTGTCTTTTTCAATATTTTGAAAGAGCTTGAAAAAGAATAAAATAATGATACGTTACAAAGGAGGAACGAGTGTCGCAAGCATACTAGTTCCAAGAGCAAGGAATACACTAATTATCATAGCAAGGAGACATGTGTAGAAAAAGGACACTCGAAAAAATTCCTCCATGGGTCAAGGAGTCAAGTCGCAGAGGCAAAGTGATACAAGGCTTGCGTATAAGGCATGCTTCAAAGGTTCAGTTGAGAGAAACATGGAGCCAACATTAGGCCAAATACGCAGAGTTGTAAATGTGATTAGCTAGACACGATGAAACCCCCTTCAATGTATTTTTCACGAGCCCAAAGAAGGTAAGCTCGGTGGTTTTTCATTTTTAGAGAGCTTGAAAAAGCATAAAAGAAGACTTCATTGGGGTACCTTTTTCGAAAGTAATCTAGTCATTTCAAAAAGGGGTAAAATAGCACCGAAAATATGTCTATTCAAAATCGTTTAACGAGTGTGACAAAGACAATATCACTCGACAATCTTTTCAATTTTAAGGAGTTTGAAAATAGCTTAACTATGGACTCGCAACCTTTTTCTAGATTTAGTCTCCTTAGCCCGAAAAAGTAAAATTTACTTAGGAGAACTCTCCTGGCAAGATGAATCTCCCGAGGTGTACCTTTTTTCTCCCTAATCTACAGGCTAGAAAAAGGGGTAAACTTATGCCAGTAGATTTTTTTTCTAAACCAATTAACGAGTGTCAAAGAACAAGGTCACTTGGCGATCTTTTCAATTTTAAGGAGTCTGAAAAGAGCTTAACTATGGACTCTGTATAGTATGTTCTTCTGGACCAATTTAACGAGTGTGAAGGAACAAGGTCACTTGGCTATATTTTCACTTTTAGGGAATCTGAAAATAGCTTGACTATGGACTCCGTGGGGGTTCCTTTTTCATAAATTTAGTCCCTCGGGCCCGAAAAAGGGTTAAACTTATACCTGAGGATAATCTTCTAGAGAATCGGAGTTCCTAGAGTATACATTTGTTCGTACAATTGACCATCTAGACCGAAAAAGGGGTAAACTACCGTCGAACAGACGTGCATTCAAATTTTAGTTCGGCAATCGTGAAGGAAAACAAGATCGCTTGGCAATCTTTTCATGTTTAAAGAGTCTGAAAAGGGCTTAAAAGAAGAGTCGTTTTCTGGGAGTCCCGAGGATGAGGCCAAGAGTGATGAAACATCAGACATATGAGGCTCAAACTCGTAATCATCATAGGACTAGCAAGGACTCCATAGCCTAAAGTCATTAATGACAGCATAAACGCCAAAAATGAAACCAAGATCTACCTAGGGAATCCATGTAAAGGGAGGCTCTACCACTAAATTACAACAATTCTAAAGCAGCAATGACAGTTCCACGTCTCGATTCGGTGGGATGGATCCTATGGAAAAGTGGAAAAGACCGAGATGCAAAAAGTGGAGGCGGAATCCTATCTTAAATGCAAGAAGTTGGGAAAAATGACTTTTACCAAAGGACCTTCCCATCTCTCAAAAAGTTTTCAAAACCAAAAGTAAAGTGTATTGTAACATCCAATGAGAAACTTAAGAACCATACTAAACGATTTTCAAGCCAGAAAGAACGACAAAAGGGTTCAAAAAAGTGGCAAAAAGGCCAAAAAAGTCTATAAATAGAAGCTAACATCTCATTTTCACCATTGCAAATTGAGAATTAACCAAAAAGCGAAAAACACCCCTTTGGTAAAGAAGTTGATTCCAGGAGCTTTAGAGGACGAAACAAACTTCTGCTCAGACCAAGTAAGTACAAATCAACCCCTCTTGCATTTCAATACTTTCTTTTTGCATTTCTTTTGGTTTTTTTGGGGGGGCCACACACCTTTAAAAAAGGACAACCCTACGTAAATGCGGGTTGTCCAAGGACAACCCGCTTATGCCCGTGGGAAGAAAACAATATGCCCGCGTGCATACACTACTGTGTCCAAAACATCCCGCATACACCCTCAAAAAGGTAGAAAATACAAATTCAAGATCTAACTTCCTCCATGAACTTGTCATTTGATAGGATGTATGTCCACTAGAGAGAGAGGGAGCATAAGGATATAGATATATTGATTGATGAGGACCTTGTAGCTATGGCCGCATTGAGACAATGCGGGTTATGAAAGTTTTTTCGATGTCCATTCATGAGGGCACAACCCAGGTTTTTGAATGCCTTGGTGGATTAATGGCACCTCGACGTTGAGGCGTTTATGCTGGAGGGGCAGTCATTTACTCTATGAATGGCCTCTTGAGGAGAGTTGAACCAGTCAACTTGTGAGCTTTTCCCCCCAGGCCTCATAACATTGTCGAGTTGATCGGGTTGTATTGCGAGGCTGGCACTGAGAAAGTAGGTTCTCAGGTGCTGATCCACAAGATCACCAAACTATCATTGAAAGTGATAGTAATGCTTATTGGTTGGATCACTGGATCTGCGGCCTTACATCAGGCCTCCCGGGTGCACATGCATTGTGCAGTGCAGTGCTTAAATGCATGAATTTTTGACTGGAGCACGACCATGCTTGACTACATGAAGAGACAGCTCACCGAGTGTCTCGGGTGGAGTAAAAAAAACTTTGGATTCGGTACCATTCTGTGCTCATTCTTTTTTGAGAGGGTACCCAGTATTAGTCCACGAGAGACAGTGCGAGGGCATGTGGCCTTGCTCCCAGCAGTGTGGAGATGGGCAACGTTGTTGTCGCAATAGGGGGGAGGGAGGACCATAGAGGCCTTCGACGATACATTTTTTGACTGGTGGGCACAGAAGATTACGGCGATAGAGGACTACCCCTATGCTGGGATCAACTTTTGCAGAGACCCGGACATGCCTATACCTCTTGGAGAGGAGCGACGAGAGATGGGTATGTTTGATTTTAATGTAATTTAATTTTTAGTTTCTTTTTATATATATCATTTTTATGTGTGTTGGAGCCACCTTTGTTTTTTTTAGCCTGTTTAAAATTTCATATCTTAATGCTTGAAATTGAAAGCCGGTCTTTATATTTTCATTTATTTTTTCCCAAAATCTTAGGAGTCTCATCACGCAAGCAGCAATGGCTGTCATACTCTTAAGGCATGATTTATTTTCTTTTAATCGTTTAAACGAGTCTCTCCTTTTTACCTTGGGATGTCGCATGTCGGAAGTTATAGATCACATAGTTTACAAGTCCCGAGGGGTGAAACGACGAACTAGTTTTAAAAAGTTTACCCAGATCATTACCGAGAGTAAAAATACTCTAAACCATAGCTAAGCATCATCGAGATTTCGTGTCTCGGCATTTGCTAGCTCCAAAAGTCTTACCATCGTAACCCCGATAGCCGAAACCGCGAGATTCTTGTTTTAGTAACTCGGGTTAATGTTAAAGGTAAAGAGTTTAGCCGCAGTTAAGCTCTGTCGAGAATTCGCAACTCGACGTGTTTTCCCTCAAAATTTATACCTTCAAAGCCCCGAGTCGCGAAGTCGTGATATAAATATAAACGTAATTAATTAAGCACTTAATCTGGTTCTATCCTCCAAATTTAATCAAATCATATCATCGCGATCTCGCGATTTCTTAACTCGGCATACAAGCCTCCCAGAAATTATACCTTCGAAGCCCCGAGTCGTGAAGTCGCGATATAAATAACAACGTAATTAATTAAACGCCAAATCATGGTTACGTTTTTTATTAACCAAAGCTAATTGTCACAATCTTGGGTCTTAGAGGTTCAAAGGGTTAAAGCGAAAGCTCACGATGAGGCGAGTGCCGAAAGACTAATTAACATTTAAAAGGGCATGATTAATTAAGCTAAGCCAACATTTTCATTGTTTTAATACGAAAATTAATATACACAATCTCCGAGGCGATTTTAAACTTTCTTTCTGCCAACTTGCATTATGGACTGTCAAAATTTATGACATTAATTAGAAATGAGGCGAATTGACTAGTAAGGGTTTGGTTTTTATTGCTAAATTTATATTTAATAACAATTTGATCGTTTTGTCCCTAAGTACTACCTGGTTTTAAATAGTCGAAGACATGGATTTTTTATTTGTTGTCTCAAATTTCATTTCTATTCTATGCAGAGCCAACTTTTCACGAGCGAACTAATTTTTGTATGTATACATATTTTTATCGCAGGAGAGCTAAAGTAGAATCCCCCGCCATGGATCCGCGAAAAGCATCTAAAGCCAATGTCGAGGTTTCAGGACAAGGTTCAGACAATGTTTCTGATACTTCACCTCGAAGTGTCGACTCTGTCAGGACCTGGTCATATATTTCTGAGGTTCTACAGTCTGAATTGGTAGATGTTTCGGATGATTCCAGTGAAAATGAAAAAGACGACCTGATCACCAAGTATAAGATCATCGTCCAGGCTCAAATGCATAAAGTAGTGGCTAGGCCACGTCTGCTCCCTTACTACGATATGATCCGATGGGCATTAGACCATGTAGATATACCAACCAGAACCATCGTCAACGAGTAGAGGGTCACCATTGGGACTTTCAGACCCGAAAAATTGTAGTCTATGTACAAGTTACCAGCCATGTTGGACTTTGTTTACAATGCCGAATTCCTGAAGAATTTTAAACAGAAGGAATGTGTGCAATATGACAAGACTATGTCTGGTTTAATCAAAGATTGGGTTTCACACCCTACGAAGTTCAGGGTGGACAGTAATGGTATATATTCAATAGCTTCTCTGGAACCACAGTTCAAATATATCGCTATGATGACCTGCAGATTATATGGGAGAGAGGACACCACACATTTTTTCCTTCAGTGGGTGCCTCTAATTCACACGGTCGCCGAAGGATGTTCCTTCGACTGGGCTAAACTATTGTTTGATAGTTTGACCAGTCGAATTATAGAGTATCGAGCGCAGAAGGAGAGTGGAAATATTGCTTCATTCTTTATGTCCACATATATCATGGACGTTGTGTGTTTTCTGACACCTTTTCCCTTGATGAGTTGGAGCTGGACTCCATCGGAGGCTGAGCCCATTCACGTATGCCATTCAAAGTTGTGGGAAGACAAAGCCTCAGATTTTGTGTATGAAATCTTTAACTGGGTTATGGTACCACTGCATGTCACTATCTTTGGCCACCCACCACCCAGGATCTCAGACAGTATCATGGTAAATCTGAGCAGTATATCCAACTGGTACGTGGAAGCATAATTTTCATATCTTAGGGTTTTCGACCCTTCTGTTCCTTCGAATGCCTTTCCTTTATTCATACTCGATAGGCTAGCTTGCCGTGAGATTTCCAAACAAACCGTGATCGGTGGCGTAAGCAAGGAGCTTAAGGGATATTCTAAGAAGGTATGGCCACCTTTTCCTATTCATTTAAGTTCCTATTCCTTGTTAGATTTCGGGCATGCTAAAGTTGAGGCAGCAGCCCTGGAAGACCTGAAATTGGTTCATGTTGACTTCAAGAAGCACGATCCACATAGGGTCGTAAGTAACCACTTAGCCAATTGCGGGCTTAAAAGGTTTGAGCATGAAAATTTTCCCTCGGATGACATTTTCCAAGGCAGGAGATCTTATGCCGAGGTTTTGTCTCGGATACAAGCCTTGGCTCCTAAAGAAAGGGCCGATGTTTTAAAATTCCAAGAACATCGGCGGAGTTGTCTTCCCCCAGTATTGCGGGGAGAAAATCCAATAACAGTAGAGGTGCAGCAAAAAGAAGCCGAAGGCTCAAAAGATTTAGCACCAAAAGAACACCAGGATAGGGAGGAGCAAACTAAGAGTCCGAAACCAGAAATGAAAACTCCCAATCCGCTGAAAAAGCAGACTCCAGTTACCACTCCAGGCCAGTCAGCTAAGCAAATCGGAGATCCCATCACCTCCATTACTCCCTTGCAGTCCACTCAAGGGAACATAGATGGAGGGTGGATTTTCAATGAATAATTGAGACCTATAAGGATGGAAGAGCTCCCTCCAAATGAGTTCTTTTTTGATAAAAAGAGAAAAGTTGTGGTAAAAAGAGAATTCTATCAAGAAGCAGGATCAACGGCCAAGAAATTTAAGGTGTTGACCGATGGTGAAGATAAGAAGAAAGAAGAGTTTGCGACAGAAATAGCTGAGACATTAGGGGTGTATGCTACGACAAACCAATTTTCAGTCGAGGTTTTGAAAAATCAGCTGAAGCGAAAAAATCGCCTCATCAAAACCTTAGAAGATAAACTAGCCACAACAGAAGAAGTTGCTAAAGACCAGGCAAACACAGGAATAGAACAAGCAAGGATGGCCGATAAAAAGGAAATTGAGTTGCTCAAAGCTAAGCTCGAACAAGCAGAGCTGGTAGCTTAGACCAGTCAAATATAGGTAGGCCAACAAAGAGACTTGATAGGGCAGCTACAGGTTAGATTAGAGTTCATCGAAAGCCAAGTTATAAATATCGGGATATTCCAGTCCCAGGCTATGGAGATGCGGAGCAGGGTTTCTGCAGCCCAACCAAGTTTACTTGCAAAGGTAGAGATGATTCAAGAAAATTGTTTGCTTATTGATCAAGTATCATAAAAATTATCTATCAGAGAGAGAGAAGCTGGAGCAGCTCGGGTCGCATTTCAAAAGGCTGTAATAGCTACAACAAACAGTGAATCGACAAATAGTTCCAAGTTTTCCATTTCGGAACATACCCGAGGTAATATTTTGTTGAAAGAATGGGAACGCAGCATATCAGAAGGCAAATTGCAAGCCAAGAAGGTAAGGAAATACTGTGAAGAGGCTTTTAGTTCTATAGATGGAAATTTGTTAGGAATTGATAGTGAGAGTAATGCTGGGACGCTGAGCCAAATGAATATGGTGAAACTCTCGCTTGATATAAATGAGAAAGAAGAAAGAGATTCAGCCAAAGTCTCACAAGTAACTCTGGAAGACATAGTTCAAATAGATAGATGGATTATTAAACCAAATGTGCAATTGTGTGCTACTGACACCCTAGACCGACAAATGGAAGAAAGGCTACCGCAATTAGTCAGAGATTGTTACATTTTTTAGGCAAATTGTCAAGCATTACCTTCAAGGTTGGTATCTCGGCTGGTGGAAAAATGTGTCACTTGTACCGAGCATGCGAGAGGGTAGGCTTCTGGTATGAAATAAAGAAATGAAATGATTGATCTCCTTCTCGTTGTAACTGAAAATCTTGGAATGATTGGGATTCCATCATATGTAATTTTTTATAAATATACAATTGAAGGAAGAAAAAGTGGTTGGACCTTTTTGGGTCGATTGTAATAGAGATTTTCCTTCCTCGAGAGTTAATGCAAAGCAAATCCAAAGATTCTCGATTCCGTCAAGACTGTGTTATGAGTTTGTTTCCTTGTATTTCATATTTCATTTCATTTCATATATGTATCTGATGAATGCTTCGCTATAATTTAGTACAACCTCTACTATAGTGAATAAATTCTAGTTTTCTATATTGTTTACCATTTTTCCTCTGTACTGGCTATCAACAGGTATAAGACCAGTGAACACTTTAGATTTCTATATATACTTTTTGCTTCATCAGGTTATTTCTTTATCTTTCTCTTCTTCTGTTTATAAGTGAGATTCTCCCTTGATAGGAGCCTTACATGATAAACAACTTAATGTTTTCTTACACCTCACACACATTTATTTAAATATAACTCAGTTACGGGAAAGGGCCTTTGGTTTGCACCTTGTTTTCATTACCTGAGCTATAAACTCTCCTTTATATGACTGAAATCGAGACAACATCTAAAAAGTATTTAGATTTTCTTATTATTATGTTCCTCTATGACTGTCCTTGTGACAAGACAGCCTAATATTGAACCCGGACTATCAGATCAAACACATATTGCCTTGAATCTTTTTGATACTATTCTTAAAATAGCCACTACCCGGGTCGAACTGGAACATTCGTGGGCAGCGATTGAAAGGGACATAAACATCTAGGAACAGTTGGAAGCTAGACGACAACCTCGAAATCAGCCCTAGCTTCCCTTGCCGTAGGTTGATATTTCTTCCTTCTCTACCCCTTACTCACTTTCGAATGCCTAGACATTGCACTTCTAAGCCTTAAGTACAGACTCTAGAACAACAATGTGAATCAGAGTATTTGACAACTATGTATTTTTTTATGTACAGATGTGGGACCAATGCATCCAACAAATTTCGCGAGGGCCAGACGACGTTCTCAACCAGAGGTAGTACCAGCAGCAGCCACCAAACCATCAACAACAACAGTAGGGGGACCTCCAGTCAGAGAGGTTGAGAGAGTGTTGAGACAGGTGGAGAAGAACCTCACCGTGCTCACTCGTACAGTGCCCATGGCCGAGATCGAGGATCTCCCACCATCGATGCAGCCTCACGTAGTTGGGGTGCCATGAACTTGGGTCCAGCTCTTCTGACATTTGGAAAACATTGTGGTTCACTATGGCAGGGCCAATAGGCCCCATGCTTAGCTTAGGATGGACCACTTGCGTGTCGAGGGAACTCTTTTTATATTTGAGGGCATAAGCCCCATGATGTATACTAGACATATTATTTTTTTAGGTGTTTGCGCCCACCTATGTAATCTGAGACTTTTGATATATATATATATATATATATATATATATATATATATATATATATNGCATATTTACATCTTTTATGTCTTATAGATCACATTTTTACAATGTATGTACATGTGTATGTGTGTGCTTATTTTTATATGTGTGCAATATGCCAATCTAATACTTGATTAGCTAGAGTTTTTTTCATTTGATTTAGTCTCCTAGGAACATGGATATACGTAATGTAATCAAAACATTGTTCTAAGAGATGTACCCTAAGGAATTGTCGGTGTACAGTAGGATCATAAATGCGCTAAACCCCATTTAACTAGGACACAACCAGTTGTGCATATAAGTAGACCCGAAGGTGAGAGATACCATGTGACAAAGCGTTACAAAGCAAATCTATCACTACGTTGTACTCGGGGACATTGTTTGTGGAATCACCTAGACATATACCTCCAAAAGATACCAACTGGCCTTGAGGTGTGAAGATCACCCAAGCTGCGGAAGCAAGTCTCTGAGTGTGTCAGCTAGTGTCGTCCACGAACCCAACGAACACCTCTGATTCACTTGACATATACCATAGTGAAAAAGATGACATCAAAAGAGACACGTCCATAAAAAAAAAAGCCAAAAACTAACTGTATAAGAATTATACATATGTACAAGAAGTCACCCAAGGCAACCCACCTACGAGTAATACTTCTTGATGTAGATCCCATTTCTAGGCTTCGCCAAATCATTCCATTCAAAGTCAACTAGATGATAAGTGCCCTTCTTTAATACCTCCTTCACAATGAAAGGTCTGAATCACTTGGGTTTGAACTTGCCTACCCCCAAGGGATCCTTATCTTTGTCATAGACCAGGACAAGGTCGCCATCAAAGAAAATCCGAGGATAAATGAACCGATCGTACTGAAACTTGAATCGTTTCTTATGAGCCTCGTTAGCCAAGGTTGCATCAAGATGTTGCTCATCGAGTTGTTTGAAATATAATAAGCATTCCTCAAGCGGTGAAGTGTCTGGAAATAATTGTATTGTCAACTTTAGAGATGGGATCTGACACTATATACACAAGACTGCTTCCATCCCGTAAATGAGTTGAATAGGTGAAAAACTAGTGGCAGTCTTTACAGACATTCAGTAGGCCCATAATGTCGATTACAACATCAAATGCCAATTTTACTTGGCCGAATTGATCGTTCATTGTAGAATGGTCTTGAGAGACTTATTCATAGCTTCCACCTGACCATTCCCTTGTGGGTAGTAAGGTGATGAATTCTCTTGCCTCAACCCAATATTTGATGTTAACTCGGACATCATTTTATTCTGAAAGTGACTGCCATGGTCAGTGACAATCTCCCTCGAGATATCGAACCTTGCTATTATCTGATTAAACAAAAATAGAGTTGTTGTCTCTCCATCATTATTGAATGTCGGCATAGCTTCGACCCACTTTGTGAAGTAGTCTACTGCTACAATGATATAATGATGCCCCATGGCTGAAAGGGGGTGGCATGTAGTATAATCAATCCCCCACTTGGTGAAGGGGCATGTTATCACCATAACAATTTTCGGATGGAATCCAAGTTTCAGAATTTTAGCAAAGAGCTATATTGATATGGAAGTATGATAGTTTGGAGGACCAAGATATATCTAGCAGCGTATGGACAAATATAGCAGAGGCACGAAAGGTAGGACTCGGTGAACCATTGATATTGAGGCAGCCCTGATCAACGGCTAAGGCACATATCGGAGAATGAATCAGCACGGAAGATAACTATTCGAAGGCGGGTCGGGGAAAATTGTCATGGTTTAAATTGTGGACGCATGGCACCCTCAGAGACACATCGGGGTGAAAAGAGGTCTACCTAAAAATAGTTTCTCAAACCCTTGATGTTGAAAGTTGTTGGGTCAAGGTGGACCATAGATCTTAGAGCGATCTAGATCAACGGATGAAACTCATATCGGTGATTGAAGTAGCACAAAGATTAATCAGTCGAGGGCGGCCCAGGGAAAAATGTTGTGGTTTAAATCGTGGACGCGTGATGCCCTTAGAGACACATCAAGGAGAAAAGTGTTCTATCTAAAACCGTAGTGTCCAATCCCTGATGTCAACGGGCAAGTATAAAAGGAGGACTCCCAACATTATTTTATGATATTTTGAAGCATTCAAATGTTTGAAAATTGACGCAAAGCATCCATTTGAAACTCAAGCTCAGAGCTGAATCAAATTCATGCTTCCTTCGCCGCTAACAGGTATTTTTTACCATGCCCACTAATCTTGTTGTTTTATCCATGAATGAACAAGACATCTCCTCTAGAGAAGAAGCCCTAATTGATAGAGACTCCGATGTTTTCGACACAGAGATAATAGTTTCACCTATTTCTGTATCCAGATCAAATTTGTTAGACAATGTTGGAACACGCATACCTTTCCTCAAAGCGGCTCAAGCCTCCATCACTCCTTATGTCGTAGAAGTAGTCTTTCCTTTCCATGAATTTGTAATCTGGTGTACGGAGCGATATTCTCAGGAAGAAAGAGTCATTTTGAATAAATTAGGGTCAGAGGTTTTATGTGAAATAGACAATCCATCACTCTGGCACACCCTCAGTATACCAGAATCCTCCCCCATACTATCAAAGCCCTCCGAGGAACAGAAAATTATCACAAATTATAGAGAATGCCCACCAGAAGTAAAAACCATGTTTCTGCAGACCATTGTCAAGCCTGAACACCATTCAGAGAGTCTATCGTTACCTGCCAGTGTAAGTGTCCTGGTCATCGAAGTCCAGTGGGCTTGTTCTCTGCTAAGTCAAATTTTAGGGTTGGACAGTGACAAGTTTGTGGTAGAAGTCATGCTAGGTTTCTTGTGGACCTTCTATATGTCAGGTTATGGTCAGTCGGTCTGTGTCAATTTTGACAAATTCATAGCCGATAATATGCATCAACAGTTGGTTAACTTCAATTCATTGAGACACTTCAGATACTACACACACTTGCTGAGAATGTTCCTGGAATCTAACAAAACTGAATTTCCTGAGACTGCATTTATTTCGACTGAGTGTAAAAGGATCACCATGCTTATTTTCATCAATAATACTATGTCCAGGGTTTACAGTCTTATTTTTGGTTCAGATCTGCCAAGGGTTCTGGAAGAAATGAAAATCTCTTTACAACCAAATCCAGAGAATAGGATAAGAGATTGGATGATGTTCATACAATCTATCGTGATCTGGGTATATGGCTATCAAGAAGGACCTTATCTTTTACCAGTCTTTTTGACTCCTAGGATCTTTTCTTTGGAGTTCATCAGAAAAAGGATCATCTCAAAGATAGAGCATTTTCTGAAAGCACACAAGGCTTCTAACTTGAAATTTCCTTTCATAGTGGGACCCTTTGTGGTGAAGAACAAGTCTTGTTTACCTCAGGTCCAATCCAAACTCAGTGAATTCGGGTTCACACAGTTGCAAGGAAGAAAGTATGATCCGCATAAGATCATATCAAAGAGAATATCGGCGAGCAGACAAGGCCCCTATGAACATGAGCATGTCGAAGTATTCGACAAGCTAGCCAATCTAGAAACCTATGTATATATGGAGGTCACTCTAAAGCATGATCAGACAAAACAAATAGAACCAGCCTCTCAGCAGATCCCAGCACATAAACCTTCCCCTAGGTTGGTTGTCAAAGTTCCTAAAATGAGTGTCTATAATAAGAGGAACAGTTCAGAGGCCCTATGTGCCAATAGCCAGCAAGATACTCCTAAGAAAATTAAAATTACACCATCCTCTCAAGTAGTTGACCTAGAAGAAGAAGATCCCAAAGGGAAAACATGCATGGAGATGGTGGAAAGTGCAACCAAGAATGAAGAAGCTGGTATAGGGAGAAAGCCACAAAGTGAAAGAAGCACAAAATTTTTCAGTAGCACAAAAGTTTTCAGCAGAAGGAAACACATATTTAGCAAGACACCTGGGGCAATTTATCAGTCCAAGGAAGATTTAATGAACTAGTATGTTGTGAAAGGAAGTATGGAAAACAATGAAATAAGAGATCTTTTACCTGAAGTAGAGAAGACTTCACAACATAAGGCTTCCTTAATCTCAATCAGGGATGTGGAAAGAAAGACGTTTAACATAGCACTGGATGATGATGATGATAAGGTGTCTGGGATCAAAATGCACTATGAAAATATTGGTGCCCCTGACAAAGTAAAGTTCCACAGGAATGTCAGCGACATGCTATATTTGGATTATCTGAGCTTAGGTATGAAGGTTGCAAGATTGAAAACACATGCACTCAAACTAGATGGCCAATTGAAACAGGAAAATACATCCAACAAAGCATGGATGACACAGGTCAAAAGGTTAGAATCCGAAGGCCCTCAAGGGGTAAAAGATTCTTTGGATGAGAAATATAAGATGATCCAAATCCTAAAGAAAAAATTAAAATGTCCCCTATAGATCATCCACAGACAATAGAGTTAGCTTCTTTGGAACAGGAGAAGGAACCATTCAGACAAGAGGCACTCAATTACAAAGCCAAAGTGCTACAGTTGGAAAAGGAGAAAGAGAATTGGTCACAAGCACAGGTAGCAACATCAGATATGGTTGTCATTGTACCTGCTAATACATAGACTGAATCAAGTGCTGAGGGGTTGGTCCAAGCTATGTCCCAGGTAATATTAAAAACAGGGGAGATCAAGGGTCTCAAAGAGGTCATAGAAAAGTTGAAACAAGAGATGAAAGTGAAAGATGAGAAGATGGCTCAACTCCACAGAGATAATCAAGATTTGCAAGAGAGAGTGAGCAAGTTGAAAACCAGGTTAATGGGAAAAGCACTATTACAGGGAGACAAACATGTGATATTGGATGCTATTGCTGCAGAGGATGATAAATTCAAGGTTTATTTGAATTTTATAAATGACAAAGAAAACATGGTTTCTACAGCTTGGAGCAGGTGTATTGTTGTTAATGAAATATTAACCAAAAATCCCTCAGAATGGGCCCAAAATGATTTTGACTTACTAAATTCTATACCCATTGTTGATCTTCAAACTATCAGGGTAAAGGACAGAACTATGTTGATCATTTGGGCCGAGAGGATCATCGCCAAGCACAACCTTCTCAAATCGGTCCAGAGCAAGGCTATGCAAATGGAGCATAGTATACATGAGTTTAAGGATGTATTTGAACAGTTGTTTATCAAAGGCCTCCCAACATTTTGGGATGGCAAAGGTTCATTATACAATCAATAAGACTACAATTCTCTCCTCATTCAATGTAGAATGGACCATTCGAAATTTGAAGCTACGGAAGAAAGTCTTAAAGGCCCATGTCTGGTAGAGTATTTGGCTACAGACTTTGAAATTTTGAATAAGTTCAAAACAGTCAAGGTCAGCCTACCAACTATGTCCTACACCATGTGCATTGACTTGGAGATTTTGATTAAAGAGATGATGGATTATGAAATTCCCTCTGATTCGCAATGGAAAGAAATTGTGCGGTTGGGTAAGACAAAGTACAGTATCCCCAGAACCAGTAAGTGATCTCCAGGTGTCACCAGATTTGTAGATCTGGTAGAATATCATAGCGAGACAGATGGCGCGGAGGAAGCCAAACAGTCAGAGAACTTATTCATAGTTTTGAAGAGTTTTTTGTTAATCATTGTAAATCATTTCGTATACCGAAATTGTCAGTCGAAATTGTTTTAGAATATGAAACGCTTTAGTTTCAACCATTATAATCGAATTGTATAAATACTGGGATACTTGAATGAATTGATGTTGGCAAAAGTGCAAGAGCACCTTTTGGTTGTATCAGACTCTATTTGTAAATTTTCTGAATCTATCGAATATAAATGCAGAATATTTTGAAGTATCTATGAAAAGATTCTAAGGGGTGGTGATATGAGCTTTGTTTCCCTTCATCGTATGTCTTTCCTGTGACTTGTCATCTCATTTACATTTTCTTTTGTTTAAATTGGAGATTTAAAGGCCCATAATTCATCTTGTGATGCTCTTGGCTTAAGCAATTTAAACTGTGTGATTGTCTTCTTAACTAATTCAGAATTCATTTTGGTAATTCTCTGATGTGGTTATGATTGTTCCTCCCTTTCTTTGCCAACAACTTTATTAAAACCCCAAAAACAAACCAAATCTAGCCATTGGTTATCAAAGAAAAACCCAGTGACATGAGAGATCCCTCTCTGAGTTGTGCAGGCTAGTACTTCAGTTCTAAAGTAGGTTGAAACAGTTACCTCTGTCATTTCTCTATCAGTCAGAAAAAATTTACAGAGTGTTAACATTCTGGCGCCATTGTTGGGGATTAAATTGAAAAAGTTTCCTTGGGAAAAATGACTTAAAGCTTCAGTTTGATCCCTGAGGGTGACAGTGGATCAACTACCTTATTGGCTGAGATTATTTTTACTCTGGCGACTCTATTACTCAGAGACCAATTGCACCACACCGTGCGAGATAGAAATTATGGCTCCTAAGAGATTCACACTAGGAGAAACCCAGACCCAGAAGATGAAATTCTTGTGTTTGACCATGAAAAGCTTGTACATAAAAGAAAAGAAAAGCCAGTAACCCTTGTGTTGCATCCAGACCATTAATTGTCTTTACCCAAGGACGGATTGACTAGTATCGAAGACCTTGACTTTGACCTAAAATTTGAACACTCCTTGTTCATAACTAAATCTGAATCTCGTTTAGACAAGACCATCTTTGATGAAAAGAAATTCCAATATTTGATTCTAGCCGCGTCTCTCAGGCCTGTAGTGACCCCTGCTCGAAACCGACCTCCACTCCGACCCCTCACAGTAGCTATGGAAGCCAGATTTTCTCCTCTCATACTTCTTGCTCAATTACATGATTTACCTCAAGATTATAACCTAAGGATCAAGTTATATGATGTGGAAGGTAACATATCAGCCCAGAAGCACCTAGATTGGTTTAATGATTTCATAGAATTGGAAGAGGTGGACTTTTCAGACGTAAAAATGAGGTTGTTTACACAGAGTCTTGTTGGATAAGTGAGGAAGTGGTTCAGAGCACTTCCACCATCTAGTATCACATATTTCGATGCCTTTGAAACCAGTTTCCTTGCAAAATGGGGAGATAAGAAAAATCCCCTTCAGTTGTTGACCCAGTATAATAACATGAAAATATCACCTGACGAAACAGTGCAAGATTTTTCCACCAAATTCATGAAGGTCTATAATGCGATTCCTGCTGAGGTGAAACCCCCTCCCAGGGCTGCTCAGCTCAAATATGTTGATTCTTTTGAAAGTGATTTTGATTTATTATTAAGAGAACAAAGATATTCCACATTAGATGATATGATGACAGATGCCATATAATTCGAAGTGAGTCTAATGGCTTCAGGAAAGATGAAAGCTAATTCCAAAAGAGACATGAACATAACTCAGGATAAAGCACAAACTTCAACATCACAAACATCATAAGAGAGGTTTGAGGTAATGATGAGAAACATGGAGAGGATGATGGAAAGAATGGCCCTAGGAAATAGGCCTAACCCTAAAGAACAGGCTGATGGTCCACCCAGAAACCCAAGAAGACCATCCATTCCACAGATTAGACAAAGAGAGCAGAGAAACCAGGGGAATCAGGCAGCTCAAGTAGATCAAGTAAATCAGGGAATTAAAACAAACCAGGGTAACCAAGGAAATCAGGGGGAATAGCAAATAAGGCCTCCTTTTCAAAATAATTATGTGAATGAAGACTATGATGGGTATTTTGAAGACAACATGAACTGTTGTGATGACAAAAAAATAGAGGTATTTCTGACCAAAGAAGAACACGACCAGTTCATGGATGCAAGTGAGATATTTCCGCAAGATGAAGAGGAAAGGGTATCAGTAGAAAGAGAAGATTATGAGACTGGATTTCAAAATGCCATCATGCAATTCCAAAGGCAATATAACCTCTGAAATCAAAAAGTGCCTCCAAACCCTCCAAAGGGTAATCTTCCAAAGGGGAATCCCACCAAAGAAGCTCAAAATAATATACCTTCTTCTAGTCAGCCCAAAAAAGATTCCACTGGAAAAGATTTAGCTGCAAAGGACTCCACTGTGAAAGATTCTGCTGCAAAGGATACCATGGAAAAGGGGAAGCAGAAAGAAGAAACTCATAAGAAAATATTGACAAGAAAATAAATGGTCACCAAAGAGGTAGAAAAAACTTCATCCTCTTTTGATTTCGAAAGTGAGATGGCTAAGATTAAAATTTCGATACCATTTAATGAATTGATCAGGAATAGAAAATACAAAAATCAGATCATTAAGATGCTTAAAATGGGACAAACCTATGATACCCTGAGCATATAAGATGATCACCCAACCATCCTATTTGGGCCAAGAGTAGAAGAAAGCAGTGAAAATGAAGAAGTCCCTCCTTTTTAGGTCAGCTTCAAAATCCACGACATGACTCTACACAATGTTATGCTAGACTCTAGAGCATCTCACAACCTGATGCCCAAAGTAGTCATGGACCAATTGGGTCTTGATGTCACAAGACCTTATAAAGATATGTTCTCCTTTGATTCAAGAAAGGTGAAATGCATTGGCATGATCAAAGACATGGTGGTTTCTATGGCACAAATCCTAGCAAAGAATATGGTGATGGACATGGTGGTTGTTGATATCCCTCCAAAATTTGGTATGTTGTTGTCCAGGTCATGGGCTGCAAAGAAAAAAGGAACCCTCTAGATGGACATGTCATATGCTACTATTCCTGTCTTTGGTCAAGAAAAAATATTGTACAGGGAGTTTTTTCTTAAATATATGGTTAACAACAAATCACAACCTACCAATCATCCTATATACTCAGTGAGTATTGAGTTAGGTTACTCTATTTTCTTCAATGACCTGTGCCCTGGAGAAGAAGAGACATAAATCATTATGGTTGACAAAGGTGAGTCTGACCAACGAATAGCAGAGTTTTCAGAAAAACAAGATGTTGCAGAGGATCAAATATGGAAGATAAGATTCGATGGGGATGCATGCAGAGAAGGAACTAGAGTGGGTGTATGGATCAATCATCCTAAAGGAGACTCTAAGTTATGTTCTTAAAAACTGGTTTTTGAATGCACAAATAATATGGCTGAGTATGAAGCGTTAATATTGGGATTGAAAGTTTTGGAAGAATTGGGTGCCAAAAGAATTGTTGTACTTGGAGACTCTAAGCTTATCATAAATCAAATCAAAGGCATCTATTAGGAAAAACATCCCAGACTGAGGGATTATAGAAATCTGGTACTAGAACTCCTTGAGAAATTTTCAAAATGCAATCTTTTATCAATTCCAAGAGAACAAAATCAGGTTGTTGATGCCTTAGCTACTTCAGCAACAGTGTTCAAAGTCCCAATTTTTCTTGAAAAAAGCTACAAGGTTGAATTCAAGTACAGGCCAACAATACCAAACAATATGAAGCACTGGAAAGTCTTCGAGAATGATAAACAGATAGAAAGCTTCCTCAAAATGGAAATGAGTTTGAGAATTTAAACATTGATGATGAATATTGTGATGATGAGGTGGATGCAACTGCTTTCACAAAAGAAGGGTATTTTGACAATCAAATTGTTGGCAGAGATATTGTACAGCTAAAAATAAATATCATCCCCAAAGGCCTGGTATCATTAGAATTTTTTTTTGATAATAATGACGTGGCCAGAAGTCTAAAGATTACAGTAAATGAAGGAGATATGGACGATTGTAATATTGGAACTCTGGAAGATCCAAATATCGTTAAGATGTCCAGAAAGCTCAGTCCCGAAGTCAAAGAAAGGTATGTAAATTAATGAAAGAATTCCCTGATGTATTTGCTTAGAGCTATGATGAGCTGAAAGTTTATGATACTAGTATAATCCAGCATGTTATCCCAATAATGGAGGATCACAAGCCATTCAAACAGAAATTAAGAAGAATAAACCCTTCGTTGTTACCATTGATAGAGAAAGAACTAAGAAACTGTTTGAAGCAAAAATCATAGTGTCCCTAAGGTTTTCCAAATGGGTGGAAAATCAGGTGCCAGTTAGAAAAAAGAGTGGAGAGATTAGATTGTGTGTGGACTTCAGGAACCTGAATAAGGTATCTCTTAAAGATAACTACCCATTGCCCAAAATGGATCATATTTTACAGAAGGTGGTGGGCTCTCAAAAGATGTCAATGTTAGATGGTTTCTTAGGGTACAACCAGATCATGGTACATCCTGATGATCAAGAAAAGATAGCGTTCACCATGCCATGGGGAACATTCATGTACGCCAAAATGCCATTCGGACTTATGAATGCAGGGGAAACATTTCAGAGAGCTATGGGCATAGCTTTTGTTGATGAAAAAGACAAATTTATTGTTATATACCTCGATGACATTACTGTGTATTCTTCCTCATATGAAGAACACATCAAACATCTCAGGAGGGCATTTGAAAAATGCAGGAAATTTGGTATATCGTTGAATCCAAAAAAATAAAATTTTTCCATGGAAGAAGGAAATATCTTAGGGCACATTATTTCAAAGGAAGGGATCAAGGTAGACCCCAGTAGAGTTGAAGGGATCTTGAAAATTGGCATACCCAGAAGCAAAAAGGAAGTACAATCCTTCCTGGGCAAAGTGAATTTTGTGAGGAGATTCATTCCTAATTTAGCGAAAATCATAAAACATATCACCAACATGCTAAAGAAGGGAAATGAAATCAAGTGGATTCCTGAAGCCAAAAAATCTTTTGAAGACATTAAGGTGGCATTGACGAAGGCTCATGTACTGGCTAGTCCAAATTTTTAGAAAGATTTCATATTATTCTCTTTCACCTCAGAACACACAATTGCAGGCGTATTGCTCTAGAAAGATGACAAAAATTTTGAGAAGCCCATAGCATACTACAATAAGAATTTGAGAGATGCTCCTTTAAAATATGACTGATTCGGATTATTTTCGGCACGAAATGAGATCGGAGATATAATAAAGAAATGCATAGAGATATCGCAGATATTCAATAATATAACAGAAATGTATCAGATATGCAACCATAAACACAGATATACAGTAATACACGATTTCGATTAATGAAAGAAATGTACAGAGACTGTAAAAATACATAGTGAAAGACTCGCTAGAATGGTGGCAGCTTATCTCTGAGAAGAGATGTGACGGCTACTCCCATTCACAAGAGATGATTACAATGAAGTTCTGAAGGCCTTTTTACAATAAGCAGGAATGCAAAAATTCCTAGGCATCCAAAAACCTAACCCTAGGAGATGAAGCACCAAAAGTCATGTGGGCCCCGTTTGGGTAAGTGAGTACATCAACTTCCCGGTGTCGTAACTTTTGCATACGATCTCCGTTTTAGGCGTATGATAGCTCATTGGAAAGGTATTATCGAGGAGATTCATTTTGGGGGATCAATAGTTCCTTCGACTGTCATTGAGAATCTCGATCTTGAAAAACCTTCATTTAGGCCCTCAAAATGGCCCTGGAAGTTAAAATCTGCTAAAAATAGTAAATTGCCAAAATAGCCAGAAAACTATTTTGAGCCAGTTAGAAAAGGTGGGTGGCCACCAATATCTACCTGGATCAATCCTCCCTCCTTAGGAAGCAATGGTCTCCATTTTGTTGAGTTCTCGGGGGAGAGGGAAAAGTGTTTGTTGAATCTGCATCTTGGTGAGCTGCTTGTCTTGCTGGAGATGTCACGTTGCTCAGTTTGTGGAAATCTGTCACGAACCTTTGGTTGGAAGGTTTGGACCTTTTTAACCAGTTTGGCTATTTTAGATGACTGTGTGCATAAGGAATCTTTGTTCTTTGTTGCAACCCTTTCGACCTGCTTCTGTTGGATAGAAGGTGCTTGGGCCGAATCTATGGTGGTTGCGGTATCCTTCTGTTCACCTTTTGAATAGATTGTGAAGAAGCTGAATTTTGTAGTATGAGATACTACTTTGCAACAATGTTTAGGTGGGGCAGTAGTTGGAACTACCTCTGGTATTTTGTAGAGATGACCCCCCAAAGTAACAATGACACTACGAGGTCGAGACTCATAAACAACATGGCGTCTCCACATATATGGTTGGCCCAAGAGAACATCACATACATCCAATGGGGAAACATCACATAATACCTCATCTTTGAAGGGCTAGATGTCGTATGACAATCGACACTGTTGGCTGACACATACATCTCGTCCTTAGCGAAGCCACCCAATGTTGTATGGTTGCAGGTGTGGTGTTGTCGATAATCCCAACTGTTTGACGACCTCTGCTGAGATGAGGTTCTTCTAGCTTCTGCTATCAACAATAAAATGCAGTGGCATCCCCTTCACCCACATCTATGAATGAAAAAGGCGCTCCACCTCTTTTGGATCTGTTGGTTCTTCTGGTTGAATTGTTATGGTCGCGACAATAGCAGTGGGGTCTACGTTGATGATATGTCTTTTACCATTATTTTCATAATCATATTCTGAATCAGGGTTCGGCTCCTTGTCTTTGATCTCGGCCACCAATGACTATTTTGAGTGACATTCATCAGTGTTGTGCCAGGGGATTTTGTGGAAATCGCACCATTTTCCAGTGTCCTTCTTTGTCTTCCCGTGACCCTTCTTTTCCTGTGTCTTGGACTGGTTTTTGGGAGACTTTTTGTTAGGGCCATCTTTGTCATACTTTGGTTGTTGCGGATTTGCAGACTCGAATTCTCGTTTGTTCTAGTGCTTAAATTTCTGCTCAATTTTAACAGCATATTGATAAGAAGCATCGACTGATGAGATGTCCAGAAAATCCATTTCAGTCTGGATGTATCTATGTAGAGCCCCACGATATTTCAGAACCAAATGTCGCTCAGAGTCTTTGATACCCAGCTTGGTGTGCAAGGTATGGAAGGTATTGGTGAACTCTGGAACTACTTGGCCCCTCTCTTGTCGCAGTGTGGTCCATCTCATGTACTGGTCCTCATAGTTGCCAACAGGGTAATACTGTTCTTTTACCGCATCCACAAAAAAATCCCAAGTGGGATCAGCCCCATATATTTCAAACTACTCTGTGGAAATCTGCTCCCAATAAGTTTCCCACCAATGTTTGACATGGGGGAGAGCTTTAAGCATGAAGGTGATCTTTTCTTTGTCGGAAAATTTGTGAACAGATAAATAACCTTCTATCAGATTTAACCATTTGTCTAGGGCTTCTGCATCTATCTGTCCTTCAAATACAAGAATATCAAAATTAACTTGTACCTTGAAAGACGAGGTGCCTCCAAAGTGGTCGCTTGATGAAGATGCGCCTGTTGCTATCGGCAGGCATTGAAGAATGTGGGAAAAATTCTCCATCATTTTGTCCCTCTGTTGCGTGAGAGCTTTCTCAAGCAACAGACTGATAGGAAACTCTGCTCCGTCATTTTTCTTTTCTTCTGCCATTGAGGGTTTCTTGGGTGTGCGAGAGCGATTTTCCTCAAGAGAGACAAGCTCGAGACCCAACTTGCTATACTCGGACCTCATCGGGGACATGCACTGAAAAAAAAATGATCAAGAGCATCCTGCTTTGATACAACTGATCCGGATTATTTTCGGCACGAAATGAGATCGGAGATATAATAAAGAAATGCACCGAGATATCGTAGATATTCAATAATATAATAGAAATGTATCAGAGATGCAAACATAAACACAAATATACAGTAATACACGATTTCTATTAATGAAAGAAATGTACAGAGACTATAAAAATACAGAGTGAAAGACTCGCTAGAATGGTGGCAGCTTATCTCTAGGAAGAGATGTGACGGCTACTCGCATTCGCAAGAGATTATTACAATGAGGCTCTGAAGGCCTTTTTACAATAAGCAGGAATGCCAAAATTCCTAGGCATCCAAAATCCCAACCCTGGGAGATGAAGCGCCAAAAGTCATGTGGGCCCCGTTTGTGTAAGTGAGTACATCAACTTCACGATGTCGTAACTTTTGCATACGATCTTCGTTTTAGGCGTATGATAGCTCGTTGGAAAGGTATCATCTAGGAGATTCATTTTTGGGGCTCAATTGTTCCTTCGACTATCATTGAGAACCTCGATCTTGAAAAACCTTCATTTAGGCCCTCAAAATGACCCCGGAAGTTAAAACCTACTAAAAATAGTAAATAGCCAAAATAGCCAGAAAATTGTTTTGAGCCAGTCAGAAAAGGTGGGTGGCCACTGATATCCACCTGGATCAATGACATCATGGAAAAGCAAGCATATGTTTTGGTCAATGCATTGAAAGAATTCAGGGTTTACATTCTACATTCACATACCACTACTTATGTTCCCAGCAGCTCAGTGAAGGACATCTTGACACAGCCTGATCCTGAAGGAAAGAAAGGGAAATGGATTGCACTACTATTAGAATATGATCTTTAAATCAAGCCCACAAAGTTGATCAAAGGATAGGGACTTGTTAGACTGATGGCACAAAAAAGCTGTGAAATCTTGGGAATAAACTTCACTGTAGATCTATCAGACAATACAACAGAGGAAGAAAAGGTGAATCCACAAATATCTCAGAAATTTCTTGACTCTACATGGTATACAGATATCATCTTTGTGTTGAAAATTTTGCAAACTCCTCGTGAGTATAGTAAAACAAAATCCAGATTCTTGAAACTGAGGGCGGAAAATTTTTGTATAGTAAATGAATTGTTGTACTGGAAGGATACAGGGGGGATTTTACTCAGTTGTTTGATAGAAGAAGAAGTAGAGAAAACCATCAGAGTGTTCCATAAAGGTGTTATAGCGGGAAAACCCCTCTACGGACTACACCAGGGTTCTAAAATGTAAGTAGAGCTAACTGTCTAAAGTCTCCTACTTTTTATTAACTATCCTGACATTACCCCACAATCATACATAAAAGACAAGGTATAGGGATCCAGTGGTCCTACCTTAAACTCTGAGTCCGGTGTCGATCCCTTTGCACTTAGTTGTTTCCTGACTACAAATCTCCTCCCAAGGCTAACATGCATTCATCAAAAGACAAACAAGAAACTACAAGCACGTATTCTACATATGGATTAGTGGGTTAGACATAATAAACAAGAACTGTAAACAAATCACATGAGTTTAAGACGTCAATTGGCGGGACGAAAAAATTACTTCTTTATATTAATCTCACAAAAGTCACTTACAACATGAGACCAACACTGCTCCTCGAACTCGGTCCTAGGATCCTCTTCACAATGCACCAACTACTCAAACTCACAATATGGTTGTCGAATATTGGGGCAAAGGGGGAATATGTAAATGGGCAAATTTTCTATGCTCTCATGCTTTGTCCTTTGAATGGTACCCCAACCCCTTCTTTTATAGGTCATAAGAGATGATAACGGTTGGGGTGACTAGCTATGGGTAGTCAAATGGTTAATTAATGGCCCGGAAACCAGTATCCTATGCAATTTTAATTTTTTTCTGATATTATGTGAGTGTACGTGGGTTGTAGTGGTCCAGCAAGTGTGTGTACGTGAGCAATAGTGGTGCAGGGTGCATATACCTTCAAAACAATGATTTTTAGAAGAGCTTGTTCAGTGATGGCTTGGAAAAGATAGTAAGTTAGATTGCCTGATGCCAGGTATGCATGTCTGGTGCAATTTAGGGTTATAATAAATGCCCCCTAATGTGTGAGCTCAGAAGAGCATCTAATGGCCGAAATACATTACAAATATTCACCAATGTACGAAGCGAGTGAGCCCAGGGACAAGATTTCAGAAGGTTCCATATGCAAAAACAACAATTTGTCTCACTGAGGCAGGCATACCCATGCTCGGGATGAAATAAAATCATGGTTGCCAATCCAATACACTGCAAATCCATGCCATATAACTATATAAAGTGTAGTCGTGAGAGCACACAGTGGATCTACATCTCAAAATCAAAAGATATACATGTATAGTATCCATCTTCAAGAAGCCAAGGATGCCTGATGGTTGGAGATGAGGTCTTCAGAGCTCGAGCAACAACTTCAAAATCTTCAAACTTGGGTAGGAGTGTAATATTAGTGTATGACTTCACTACCCAGAGGTCTTTGACGGCTTGTCGGGAAAAGACAAGAGCATCTTGATGATCAGGTAGAGAACTTCATTGATTTCGAACAAGGACTTGATTGGTCTTTCGGGGTGGTCGGGCATGAGGATAAGAGACAAACTATAGAAGGGCTGACTCAAGTTTAGTAAAACTTCCCTTAGATGAAAGCACGACAAAAGATGAGACTCGGGAAGCATTGCATTGACACAAATTCACAATGCAGGAGGCAGCGCGAACTCTCCATATGTTTGGAAGGATAACCAAACGGGGGAGGACACAGCTCTATGTAGCGAGAATAGCTTCCTAAGGTCATATTAAAACCTATAGCTTGATGAACAAACGAAAGGATGTGCTTTGTCCAAGGGCAACTCATTGTGTTGATAACATAAAGAAAATACTTTTCCCTTCCTCTTTTTGGGGTATATTTGATTTTTTTTGCCTTTTTCAATAATTTGGGAAGCTTGAAAAAGAATAAAAGAATGCTATGTTACAAAGGAGGAATGAGTGTCATAGATATACTAGTTCCAAGTGCAAGGAACATGTTGATTCTCAGAGCAAGGAGACATATGAAGGAAAAGGACACTTGGGAAAATTCCTCCAGGGGTCAAGGTGTGAAGATGCAAAGGCAAAGTGCTACAAGGCTTGTGTTATAATGCATGCTTTAGATGGTTCAGTTGAGAACAACATGGAGCCAACATTAGGCCAAAGACGCAGGGATGCAAATGTGATTAATAAGACACAATGATAACGTCCTTCGATGTAATTTTAACGAGCCCAGAGAAGGTAAGCTCGGCGTTTTTTTCATTTTTAGAGACTTTGAAAAAAGCGTAAAAGGAGACTCCACTGGGATACCGTTTTCGAAGGTAGTCTAGTTGGTTCAAAAAAGGGGTAAACTAGCACTGAACATACGTCTATTCAAAAACCATTTTAACGAGTGTGACAAAGACAAGATCACTTGACAATATTTTCATATTTAAGGAGTGTGAAAAGAGCTTAACTATGGACTCTGTAAGGGATGTTCTTCTGGACCAATTTAACGAGTGTGAAGAAACAAGGTCACTCAGCCATATTTTCAATTTTAGGGAGTCTAAAAAGATCTTAACTATGGACTCTGTGGGGGTTCCTTTTTCGTAGATTTAGTCCAGGCCCAAAAAAGGATTAAAATTATACCTGAGAGTACTCTTCTAGCATACCGAAGTTTCTAGAGTATACCTTTGTTCGTACTTTTGACCATCTGGACCAAAAAAGGGGTAAACTACCGCCGGACAGACTTGCCTTCAAAATTCAGTTTAGCGAGCGTGAAGGGTAACAAGATCGCTCGGCAATATTTTCATGTTTATAAGGTCTAAAAAGGGATTAAAAGAAGACCCATTGTCTTTTGGGAGTCCCGAGGGTGAGGTCAAGAGTGATAATGAATCATGCAAATGAGGCTCAAACTTATAATCAGGGGAAACTAATAAGGACTCCCGAGCCTATAGTCATTAGTGACAGCATGGACACCAAAATGCAACTAGGATCTACCTAGGGAATCCATGTGAAGGTAGGATCTACCACTAAATTACGACACTTCTAGAGAAAGAGTGAGGGTTCTACGTCGCAATTCCATGGGATTGATCCTATGGCAAAGTGAAAAGGACAACAAGGTGCAACAAGTGGAGGTGGAAACCTAACTTACATGCACAAAGTTGGAAAAACATTTTTTTACCAAAAGACCTTTAAAATGACCCAACTGTCCAAAAAGTTTCCCAATACCCAAAGTAACAGTTATCGTGACATTCTGTAAGAAACTCATGAACCATACTAAATTATTTTTAAGTTAGAAAAACGACAAAAAGGTTTGAAAAAATGACAAAAAGGGCCAAAAAGTCTATAAATAGAAGCTTGGCAGCTCATTATCACTATTACAAATTAAGAATTGACCAGAAGTCAAAAAACACCCCTTTGTCAAAAGTGTTGATTCTGGGAGCTTCAACGGATGAAACGAACTTCTGGTTGGACCAAGTAAGTACAAATTAGCCTCTCTTGCATTTCCATTCTTCCTTTT
>JASDQU010244288.1:303953-315673 GCA_032191745.1 Picea mariana
GGGGGGGGGGCGCTGACCTTTAAAAGGGTCAGCCCTACGTGTACGCGGGTTGTCCTAGGACAGCACGTGTATGCCCGTGTGAAGATGAAAAGCTGCACGCGAGCATATGTGACTGTACCCACTACAACCCGCGTATACCCTCCAACATGTGAAAAAATTAAAAATGCAAGAGTTAACTCTCCATGACTTTGTCATTTGCAGCATGTACGTTCATTGGAGAGAGAGGGAGCATGAGGACTTTGATTTTCTAGTCTTAGAATACCCCATTGTTGTCGTTGTCTTAGCACAATGTGGGTTGCTAAAATTATTCCAGTGTCTATTCATGATGGCACAAGTTCACAACCCAGGCTACTAAATGCCTTGGTAGATTACTGGCACCTGGATGTAGAGGCATTCATGCTCGAGGGATAGTCATTGATTCCGACGACTGGGGACATCTATTTTATGACTGGCCTCTCAAAGAGAGGGGAACCAATCAACCTTTGTACTTTTCCATCGGGGCCTCATAACATAGCCGAGTTGATAAGGCTACACTGTGAAGCGGGCACAGACAAAGTGGATTCCCAGGTGTCGATCCACAAGATCTCCAACCTACCATTGAAAGAGATAGTTCTACTCATTGGGTGGATCACTGGATCTTCAGCTTTACATTAGGCTTCTTGGGAACACATGCATTGTGCAGTATAGTGCTTAAATGCACAAATTTTCGACTAGAGCACAACTATGCTGACATGCACGAAGAGACAGCTGACATAGTGTCCAGTGTGGGAACATAGAAACTTTGGGTTTGGGACTGTTTTGTGCTCTTTCTTCTTTGAGAGGGTACCCATTCTCAATCCTCGAGAGATGATACGAGGGCACACGGCCTTTCTCCCATCATTATGTAGATGGGCGGCGTTGTTTTCGCGACAGGGGGGAGGGAGGAATACCCCTATGCCAAGATTGACTTCTCCAGGGACCCTGACATGGCCGTACTGCCCGAAGTAGAGCAAGGAGAGTTAGGTATGCTTGTTTTTTCAAAGTTATTTAATTTTTATTTCTTTTTATATATATAATTTTTTGTTATGTGTACCAGAGTATCTGACAACTATGTATCTGTTATGTGCATATGTGGGACCAGTGCATCTGGCAGATTTCACAAGGACCAGGCGACATCCTTGACCAGAGGCAGGACTAGCCGCGGCCGATGGACCAACAGCAGCAGGGGGACCTCCAGCCGGAGAGGTTGATAGAGTTTTGAGATGGGTGGAGCAGAACCTTACCACGCTCACTCGCACAGTCCCAATGGCAGAGATTGAGGATCTGCCACCATCGATGCAACCTCATGTAGTTGGGGTGCCACAGACCTAGTTCCATCTCTTCCGGCATTTGGCAAACGTTGTTGTTCACTACAGCAGGGCCAACAGGCCCCGCCCTTAGCTAGGCTAGACTACTTATGTGTCGAGGGCATCTTTTGTATATTTTTGAGGGCATAAGCCCCTTCACTCTTACTGGACCTATTTTTGAGGCGCCTGCACCCACCCATGTACTCTGATATTTTAGATATATATATGTGTTTTAACCTCTTTTTATGTCTTATGGATTACATCTTATTTACAAATGTATTTACATGTGCGTGTGTGTGCTTTTTCTTACATGTGTGCAAAATGTCAATCTAATATATGATTAGCTAGAGTATCTGTGATTTGATTCAATATCCTAGGAACATGGATATACGTAACGTAATCAAAGATTTGTTCTAAGAGACGTACCCTAAGGAACTGTCGGTGTAGAGTTGGATCATGAACATGGTAAACCATATTTAACTGAGACACAACCAGCTGAGTGTCTAAGTAGACTTGGAGGTGAGAGATATCATGCGACAAAGCGTCACAAAGAAACTCTAGAATTGTGTTGTATTCGATGGCATTGTTTGTGGTGTCACGTAAACAGATACCTCCTGAAGATAGCAACTGGCCCTGAGGTGTGAAAATCACCCAAGCTGCGGAAGCAAGCCTCTGAGTGTGTCAGCTAGTTCCATCTGCAAACCCAATGAACACCTATGATTCAAATGACATTTGCCACAGTGAAAAATATGACATCAAAAATGACACGTACATAAAACCAAAAGACAAAAACTAAAAAGAACAATGTACAAGAACTATACATATGTTACAAGAAGTCACTCGAGGCGACCCACCTATGCGTAATACTTCTTGAGGTAAAGCCCATTTCTAGGCTCTGCCAAATAATTTCCCTCAAAGTCCACCAGACGATAAGTGCCCTTCTTTAGAATCTCCTTCATGATGAAAGGACTGAACCACATGGGTTTGAACTTGCTTGCCCCCCGGGGATCCTTATCTTGGTCATAGACCAGGACAAGGTCGCCTTCAGAAAAATCCGAGGACGAATGGATTGATCATACTGACACTTGAATTTTTGTTTATGAGCCTCATTACCCAAGGTTGCATCTCGACACTACTCATCGAGCTGCTCAAGATATAATAAACACTCTTCAAGGGATGAAGTGTCTGGCAATAACTCTACTTCTAACTTTAGAGACAGGATCTAACACTCTATTGGAAAAACTGCTTCCAGCCCGTAAACAAGTTTAAAAGGTGAGAAACCAATTGCAGTCTTAATAGATGTTCGGTAGGCCCATAATGTTGAGTACAACATCAAATTCCCATTTGACTTGGCTGAATTGATCATTCACTGGAGAATAGTCTTAAGAGATATATTCACAGCTTCCACCCGACCATTCGCTTGTGGGTAGTAGGGTGATGAATGCTCTTGCCTCAACCCAAGCTTTGACGTTAACTCTGACATTATTTTGTTCTAAAAGTGACTTCCATGGTCAGTGACAATCTCTCTCGGGACGCTGAACCTTTCTATTATCTGATTGAACAAAAAGAGAGTTGCAGTCTCGCCATCATTTTTGAACGTTGGCATAGCTTCGACCCACTTTGTGAATTAGTCTACTGCTACAATGATATAACAGTACCCCCTTGCTGAAGGAGGGTTGCATGTAGTGTAATCAATCCCCCACTTGGTGAAGGGACCAAATGTGATGACGGGAAACATGGGAGTGAGGTGTGACCTCATCTTCTGAGAGAAGATCTGACACAGGTGGCACTTATTGACCGATTCAACACAATCTTTGATTAATGTCAGCCAAAAGTAACCAGCTCGTAGAATATTTTGGGTTGTTTCCAACCCAGAAAAATGACTGCCACATGCTCCAGTGTGGAAATCGTTAAGCACGATTTATTCTTCTTCATGAGTGAGGCACCGGCGAAGGATACAATATACACCTCGACGATACAGAGTGTCCTCGAATATGAGATAGTTCTTGGCGTGATGGCGTATACGGTGATGCTCATCACGAGAAGTAGAGGTGGGGCACTTCAAAGTCTAGAGATAGACTAGTATATCTCCATACCAGGGGTCTGAAGACCCGATCAAAAACATGTCTCCTTTAATAGGCGATTCCTCGGGAATAACATCACCTGACTCGACCGGAAGTTCCAAGATGAGTTTTGCAAAGACCAGTGACTTTTTGGATTTCACCGAAACAAAATCTAAGTCAAATTCCTTAATGATAACTATCCATCTACTGATATTTCCACCGATTACACATCGTGTCAACATGTATTGAAACAGATTCACAATGGAAATGACGGTGGTCTTGCGAAACAAAATATAATGACAGAACTGTTGGACAACATGAACTGTTGCCAATGCAAGTTTTTTGACATGGGAATAATTGAGTTCTGGTCCAACTAGGCCTCAGCTCAAGTAATAAATCATGTATTCTGAGAGAAAATCATCCTCCTGAACCAAGACCATACCGATGGTTGACTCTGTAGTGACCAATTACAATAAGAAATCTTTATTATAATTGGGTGGCCGAAGAAGAGGGGTAGACGTGAGGGCGCATTTCAGCACTTCGAAAGAGCGCTGAGCAGCTTCGTCCCAATGAAAAGGAACGTCCTTCTTTAGTAAATGCATGAATCCCTTTGTGATCTTGGCATAGTTTGCGATGAAACTTCGTAAAAATTTCACTTTTCCCTGTAAACTCTGAAGCTGAGGGATTGTGTATAGGGGAGGCAACTGAACTATTGCCTCAACTTTTAGAGGATCGACCATGATCCCTGTTGTCGAAACTATGAAACCTAGTAGATGACCTGATGTGATGAAAAAACTACATTTGTTTGGATTCAAGCAGATCCAATAGTAGTAGCATCGCTCAAATATAAGTCAGAGGTGTGTGGGATGATCAAGTCTCTTACGAGATCGTGATGTTAAATCATCAAGATAAGCCTGGACTATGTGTTTAATATCGTGAAAAGCAAAAGACATGGCCAACTGAAAAGTAGCTCTAGCATTTTTCAAACCAAAACACATCTTCCGATAAGCGAATGTACCCCATGGAAAGATGAAAGGGGTTTTTTGTTGGTCTTTAGGTTTGATCTGTACCTGATTGTATCCCAAAAAACCATCCATGAAAGAAAAGGCCTCGCAACTTGCACATTCATCGACTATCTGGTCAATAATTGGTGTGGGGAAAATATCCTTCGGACAGGCCTTTTTCAAGTCATGGAAGTCCGTACATACATGAATCATACCTTGTTTTTTGTCTATCGGAATGGGATTTGACACCCATTGAGTCAATTGTATAGGGTAGATAAAACCTTCTTTGAGCAGTTTCTCTACTTCAGCCTTAATAGTTGCTACTTTCTTAGGATTGACTGGACAAAGATTTTGTCGGACCGGCTTAGCATCAGGATGTGCCATGATCTCATGTTCGACGATTCTTGGATCTATGCCTGGAATTTCCTTGTAAGACCAGGAAAACATGTCACAGAATTCTTTAAATAAATCCGTGTAGATTCGAATCTCCTCGGGGGAGCAATCTACCCAGGCAAAGACATTCTCCATGATGCCAGGGGTTCTGGAGATATCGATAGGTATTGTTTCAACGATAGTTGCCATATTTCCTTTAGCGTAAACTACGTGTGTAGCCAAAGGATTGATAGGAAAAGACCTATCTCGAGTCATAGTTGAAGTGAATTCATGTGCTTCAATTCTTCTTAACTCTGGGGGGAAATAAGATTTATGATGGAGGTCATCCCAGGGTCTTTCTGGACTAGTCATTGCCTTGATAATTGCCTTGTCAGAGGGCAATACTAAGTCTAAAGAATCAGTATTAGCGAGGGAACCTTGAGCCCAAATAGGCTCGAGAACTGGATCTAACTCTTGTGTGGGAGTCGGATTGGGGTCGGTGGAAGCTTGTCGAAAGTGGTAATAAGAGTAGGTGATGAAGACAAAATGGGTTGGCCAATGTCCTTCCAACACGCCAATGACATCACACATGTCGAGGCACCCTCATCAACCACCGTGTGGAAAATGTTCTGAGTAAATTTTTTCTTGGTATAATCCACTACTATCTGAAATGCCACATGGTAGGGGAGATGAGGTTTTAAGTCGGTCATATCAAGCATGATCATTCCTGGATTATAAGTCTTGGCAGATCCTAAAGCAACTAACAGAGACTTTCTCTGGGAAGGGCAGCTGTGGAGGACCTCCAAAGCTGACATTGCACAAGGGGTTTGAGACAAATCCTCCACCACAGAGTAGTTCTTGGTGGCCCTTGCGATTGGATTGTGAGAATCTTTATTGAACACACCTTTTGGGATGTGTGTCATTGTTTCGCCCAACATCTTCTCAATCTGGAGAGGAAGAGGTGGGTTTTCAGCTTCTTTACCCTTCTCAGTGGTGTTTCGAATTCCGTAGTCATGCATTCTAGATGATATATAGGCATAACCTTTCATCATATACACATTCACGGATGATGGATTACTCACAGATGGAGGGGGTCCCTGACTGCCCCCATCCGCACTCAAAGAGGCTTGAGCTAAATTTTTCCCATGTGGAAATGGGTTCGTTAACAAGACAGTCTGTTATTGTGCCAATAACTTCTAGGCCTCTGCAAGCCAAGAGCACTAGTGAGTTAGATGGTCTTCCTTGCAAAGATTACAGGAATACTTTGACTTCTTCTTTTCTATGTTTCCTTTGACAACATTATTAGTGGGTTTCTTATCCCCCTTACCCTTCTTTCGTTGTTTCTTATTTCCGTTAGGCTACTGGGTGGCCTTCGGGTTTGTCGATTGCACACTGTGTACATCTGATGTTTGGGTAGGGGGAGCATCCGAACTAGTGGTCTGGTTGGTTGTTGTCTGTTGTATCAACAATTGCTGCAATTGACTTGACAGCTGATCAGCAGGCTTCGTTTGCACTGAACCAACAATACCATCGGCATGTGGTCCAAATCTCTATCTGGTCTTGTCAAGTATCAACCTTGGTGCATCTGGAAAAATTTTGTAAAGTAAACCAGACTGATAGTAAATCAGTTCTAGTTGTTGAGCTCTCATTATCACTTCTTCTTCTTAAAAGACCCCTGAGGTTGCAACATATTTGGATAACTGAGGTACCAAAGACTTAAGGAACCACTCAAAAAGGAGTGCTGGTGGGACTGGTACTTTTATCAAACTCTTCTGGCATCTCCATTCTCGGATGTGATCGAAGATATGGTCTGCCTTTGTCTACTCAAAATTGGCTAGAAATTTGGTGTCGACGTCATATCTCATAGGTAATTGAAAATGGTTTAAGAAAGCCATAGCCAATTCGCTGAAAGAAGAGTATCTCGAGCAGTTGAGCTCAATGTACCATTTCGCAGCACTCCCAATGAGAGTGTGCTGAAACAAACACAATTGTACAGAGTCATCTCTTAATGAGTTGGACGAGCACCATAGATGGAAGGTAGTCACATGATCGCCTGGATCTTCATTAGGCTTAGCTTCAAACTTTGGGATGTCCGAAGGAAACTTGGTCGGCATAGGAGGCCAACGCGGATCGTGACAGATGGGGTCATTTAATAACCTTGTCAAGTCTAGCAAGTGCAGAGTTTCCAAAAACAGTAATTTGGGTTATTGGTTATAACCAGGGAAAAAGGAGCCTGGAGTTTGGCTAGCACTAGGTTGTTAGGAAAAGTTAGGTTGTTGGCCAGGGTTCTGGTAAAAACCATGGTTGTGACCAGTGTATGGATTTTTTGCTTGTTGAGACATCATCGGCTGACTCCCGTAATAGGACGTAGAAGGTTGAGCTTGTGTTGCATTCCTAGGATTTTGGGAAGGGTTACCCCCTGCCGATCCGATGGGCATAGGTGTTGAGCCTTGCCCGGGGTTCCATTGGCTATGGAAGGGGTTGCCCCCGGTCAGCATCCCTAACAAGGGGACTGATCCCTGCCATGGATTCTAAGGTCCTTGTGAGGAAGGAATTCTTAAGTTTGCCCCCTGTGTAGGAATAGTACCCTGTATAGGATTTTTTTTTCCATAACCGAGGTTTCCCCTGGCCGAGACGGCAGCTGACAAGAAAGTGTTGTTACCAAATGCGTCGAACAAAGAGATTGGTGTCAAACCTACTGGCATGCTATAAGAAGGTAGTCCTTGACTCCCTGCTCCAAACGAACTATAGTTTACGTTCGACCCAGCAGAATGTTGGTGAGCATAATCTAGCAAAGGGAACGAAGGAGGTATATGACCCCCTCCGTAAGGGAAAGTGTTATAGGGAGCTGAAGTGCCCCCCATGGATCCTTGCAGAGGAGTGTTCGAGCTCCCTACCCCCAGACCTAAAGTCTGTAGAGTGGAGGAGGAAAGGAAGGAATTTATATCAAAGCTAGGCATCCCATATGAGAACAGAGGGCCTGTCGCACTTTGGGTGAAAGGAGCAGTGATCACCACCATAGACGAAATCGGACCATTTCTTGAGGTAGAGGTGGTTGAGACTGTAGTGGTATGGACCGACGATGGTTGGTTAGGAGGTGGAACACCCCCTGTAGTGGTAGCCATAGAGGGAATATGAGTATTCCTTGAAGAAGTAGCAGCATTTGTTTCCATTGCTGCTTGTGACACTAAATGACGCCCGTAAGGTTGAACCTGTATGATGATGGGTGTCGATAGATCAGTGATTGGAGGGTTATACAGACCAAGAGCTTTCGCTCTGAGGTCATAAATGATTGGTTCCTCTGGAATCAAATGTTCTCCTCTAGGATATGAGTCAGGCACAATTTCCTGTAACCTGGTTGCCTCAAAAGACCCTTGCTGGTCTAGTTTTCGCCTTAGTGGTGGCGGGGGTGGCTCGAGATCAATTGGCAGCAGGCCCAAAAGCCTTCGTGACCAATGGAGCTCCTCATCCTCCACTCTGTGAGAAGATCAATGACACACTAGGGCTTTCCATTATCATTTACAGAAACAACACGTGCTAGAAAAATATCATATGAGATAAGACAAGCAGATTGCTAGCTAGTTGGAAGAACAGTTACACCAGCCAACACTAGAGCAACTTATCGGTGCAAGTGAAACTCGAATACGGAAGAACCCTCTGGGTACACTCTGAAAGAGTGGCCCGATGTCTTCCCTAGGTACCGCGGTATACCCCACAGTCACTTGTTTAAGTCACTAATATAAAGGCAACTAGGTTGTCAACATGCGAATAGTCACCAGGCGGTTACAGTCGATAGTCGGGTGGACCGCAATGAGCAGGGTATCAAGACCAAAACCTATCAAGGGTATCAAAAGAAAGTGTTCTGGAAGATGAATGAGGACCTCGAATATATTCGAGACCCATGAAGCTCCGTGGCAAATGCGATCAACAGAATCCCAAGATAATCCCTCTATATGTGTTCCCCACTACTCTTGGTCTGGATTTGGAAGGGTTATCTCCGCTACCTTTCCGCACACGACCTCGTTTTTAGCCGTTGTGTTAGAGGGGGGTCCCGGATAAATTTCACATTTACTGGACTTTCAAGCACTCCCTAGCACAGACTCATGTGTTTGTTTTTGTAGCCTTCAAGAGTTTCCTCTCCAATCCTAAATCAAGGCTCTAGCCTAGACTAAATTGATGGACCCTACAAACACAAAGTCTAGTAACTTTTGATTAAGCATTAATTTTAGTGGTTGTCTTAAGTCAAAAGGAACATAAATGAAACCAGAGATGTTCTCAAGAGACGAAAGAGAAGAGCATAAGATGATACTGAAAACAAAGTACTTCTTTCTTCACAACTAAAGATTTGCCAATTTAAACTCTTTAACCAAACTTTTTGTAACTACTTTTCTCAGATCTTTGAAAAGAAAAACTTAAGAAAATATTTTGCTCGACTACGAGCTACTTAATTTCTTAAGCATTCAAGTAAAGAACTTAAGAAAACTTTCTTTTTCCTTGGTAAATGAAACAACTAGCCTAAACTACTTTACCAAACAAAGAAATGAAAGCTTTTTTTTTATTGTTTTATGCTTCAAAACAAGAAATTTGAAAATAAATTCATTTCTTTTCTTCTAAAGAAAAAAGGGGAAAATGTCGACAAGACAGGACCAAGAAATAAATTTTGGCCCAATTGCAGATCACAAGGAGTCACTGACAATACCAAACAGGAAGATCAAAACAAACTCACCAACTTGTCTAAAAACCCTATTAAAGAAAAAACAAGAAATCTTTTGATAAAAAGAAAGCTATGTTGAAGTCAGACCTAGGCTACAGACTTCTATAACAGAGACCAGGGCTATATCAAGAAAACCCCTGAGAAGTGTGACTTCTGACAGTGAAGAGGATGATTGCCTCTATTTTTACAAAAAAAATCTCAACAAGCACGCTACTGACACTTCAATAGCCAGTGTATGTACACGGACTGTCCAAGGGCAGGGCGTGTATGCATGCGTGCAAGCCCACTGCAGGTCACATACACCTATGCAATTCCTCAAAACAAATGAAAACCAACAGTCCAGCACAGGAAGGGAGTACTGGTATTGAATACCAGAATCCCTTAAAGACATGAAAGCTTACAGAAACTCAGAAAACAGTGAATAAACTGATTCAAAGCACCCAAAAAAAAATATCCCCAAATACCCTAGAGGCTTCCCCAGTACGGTCGCCAATTCTGCTACAGTAGGAAAACCCCTCTACGGACTACACCAGGGTTCTAAAATGTAGGTAGGGCTAACGGTCTAAAGTCTCCTACTTTTTATCAACTATCCTGACATTACCCCATGGTCATACATAAAAGACAAGGTATAGGGATCTGGTAGTCCTACCTTAAACTCCAAGTCTGGTGTCGATCCCTTTGTGCTTATTTTTTTCTTGACTGAAAATATTCTCCCAAGGCTGACCTGCATTCATCAAAAGACAAACAAGAAACTACAAGCATGTATTCTACATATGGATTAGTGGGTTAGACATCATAAACAAGAAATGTAAAAAAATCATATGAGTTTAAGATGTCATTTGGTGGGACGAAAAAAGTACTTCTTTACATTAATCTCACAAAAGTCACTTACAACATGAGACCAACACTACTCCTCGAACTCGATCCTGGGATCCTCTTCACAATGCACCAACTACTCAAACTCACAATATGGTTGTCGAATATTGGGGCAAAGGGGGAATATGGAAATGGGAAAAGTTTATATGCTTTTGTGCTTCCTCCTTTGAATTAGATCCCAACCCCTTATGGGCAGTCAAACGGTTAAGTAAGGACCCGGAAACCAGTATCCTATATGATTTTAATTTTTTCTGATATTTTGTAAGTGTACGCGGGCTGTAGTGGTGCAACAAGCGTGTGTACGTGGGCTGTAGTGGTGCAGGGTGCGTATACCTTCAAAACAATGATCATTTGTGACTAGCGAGCCCCAACAACACTCAATGAGCTTCGAAGATTCTTGGTCCTTTCCAATTTCTACCACAAGTTCTTGTTGGGATTCTCCCATATTTCATGGGCCCTCAGCCAAATAAACATGGGTGGTGGTAAGGTGAAATTTGCATGGGGGCGGTCCCAACAACAAGCGTTCGATGATTTGAAGCAATGCTTGTGCTCAACCCCAGTACTTTCACTACCAGACCTACAACATCCCTTTGAAATTGAGATAGATGCTTCAGACTATGTTGTGGGCATCGTTCTCACTTAGCACAGCCACCCCGTGGCCTATCATAGTGAGACACTGTCAGATACTATCCATAAGTACCCTACTTATGACAAGGAAATCTACTCCATTGTAAAAGTCTGCCGCCAGTGGAGACATTACATTCTTGGGAAGGAGACAATCATCCACACTGATCATAATCCACTACAATTCATGCAAACATAGGGAAAATTGCAAAATGACCACCATCAAAAGTGGTCCACATACTTGCAACAATTCTACCTCAACATCAAGTATAAAATAGGAAGCACCAATCGCGTCGTTGATTGCCTCAGCAAACCGCCAGTTGCGGAACTCACCATAGTGCTAGAATCTTGTGGCCATGAGACATTTGAATGGACCCAACTCTATCAGACAGACCCTAACTTTGCCACCACCTACCAAATGTTGGGTGCAAACGCAGTTGTCGATAATTTCCATCTTTAGGATGGGTTGTTGTGTCGTCTGGGCCATATCTGTGTTCCATCAAGTGAGCAAGCGAAGATGATCTGGGAAGCCCACTACAGTCGGGTGGTAGTACACTTCGGCATCAAAAAGACAGTGGCGATTGATCCAGGTGGATATTGGTGGCCACCCACCTTTTCCGACTGGCTCAAAACAGTTTTCTGGTAATTTTGGCAATTTACTATTTTTAGCAGGTTTAACTTCCGGGGCCATTTTGAGGGCCTAAATGAAGGTTTTTTGAGATCAAGGTTCTCAATGATAGCT
>JASDQU010244288.1:315773-336328 GCA_032191745.1 Picea mariana
TCCAAGTACAATACCACATATATCGAGTGGAACCACATCTAACTCAACCTCATCTATGTATTGTGAGTTAATTGCAAACTTAAGGACACATTGTCTATTCACTTGCAATTGATTATCATTATGAATCCATCCTAAAGGATATGGCTTCTTATGAGGCTTAGTGATCGATCCCAATTTCTTAACAATGGTTTCCGATATCAAGTTTACTTGTGAGCCACTGTCAAATAGAGTATCAATTTTTGTATGTTTGGAAATTACTCTTATGTGGAATAGTTCGGTTCTTTTAGCCTCATCAACTTCATTATCAACTTTAAAAGACTGAACTAAAGAACTTGTACTGGCTTCAGAATTTTTACCTTTGATTCTCGTGACTGTGATCTTTGTCTCGTCTCCTGAATCGGATCCCAAGTCGGTTTGAACTATTGTAGTAGTCTTTGGCTTCCTTTTGTCTCCGAACTTGGCCGGTTTCAATTCTGGGTGAAGGATCCAACAACGATCCTCACTATGGCCATCTGTCTTACAATGAGTGCATGTAGGATTTTCCTTTTTGACAATATTAGTTTTCTTCCCTTTGAACTTTTCTTTACCCTTGCCTTTGAATTTCCCTTCAATAGGCTTAAATGGTTTTACAAAATCAACATTTACATTCTTGCCTCTAGATTCAAGATGATTCGCTTGCACACACACCTCATCTAAACTAGTAGGATTAAACATAAGAATGGTATGTCGCAAATAACTATGCAAACCACCTATATACTTAAGCAGTGTATCTTGAGTATCCAATGATATTCCCAACAAAAAAGATCTTTTGCGAAACTCCTGTGTATAACTTTGAACGGTTTGTCCTTTTAACTGTCTGAAATTCTGCCATGACATAATAGCTTGTTGCATGTAAGCTAGAGGATAAAATTGCTTTCATAAAGTGGATGTAAAATCAAGCCATGAAGAGAGAGTCTTACCAAACTTCTTAAGATCCTGTTTTGTCTTGCTTTCCCACCATACAAGGGCAGTTCCTCCCATCTTGAGACTTGCAAGCTGGATCATAGTCTCCTCATCTATGATTTTCTGAATCCTGCAATACACTTCAATTTGTCTTATCCAGTTATCTAACTTTTCAACATTTAGTTCCCCATCATACAAAGGCTACTCAAACTTAACATCAAGCTTTAATAAAGGCATGTTTGATTTATGCTTATGTGTTGTAGAATGCGAACTAGCATTTGATGTAGAACTGGAAGAAGAAGGAGAAGATGGCGGTGAAGGTGGCGTAGGAGGAGGCTTTGAAGACTCTCCTTCCTCTTCACTTTTACCCTTCATTAAGATCTCTCCCAAGGCTGGTTTCTTTCTCTCCAAGAAATCCTCATACAACACTTTGACCATTTCAGACATGGAGAAAAGTGCATCTTCTAGTTTCTTGGTTCGTGGAGAAAGCTCTCCTTCTGAAGCCATTCTTTTCTTCCTCAACAATTGTTCTATCTTAGGAATGAATTCAGCCAATGATCCTTCTCCTTTCTGAGATTTGGATCTTGTAAGCATCCACCCTGCACTTTGTTAAACCTTCCAAAACAACCAAAGCCTCTGATACCAAAATACTTGATCCAAAAATCAAGATGAATTTTAGCAAAATGACGATTATTAGATGCTTAACAAATTAAAGATATTAGCCTCATAAATCATGTTGCATAACAGAGAGAATAAAAGAAACCAATAAAGAAAATGGAGACAAGAAAGTTGTTAACGGAGTTCACCAATCTTTGGCTACGTCTTTGGGCCCGCTTAAAAGTGGAGGACCTCTTTTTATTTCTCGTCAAATGCGCAAGTTCTCTTACATGGCTTCATTGTTGTTACAACATGTTCTTGTTCTGTTGTGAAAGACCTCCCTGCTCAGATCCAATCATGCTCCCAAAACACTCCTCTTCAACATGACCAAAAGCCCCTCAAATCATGAGAATTGGACAATTTTACAATGTTGCTCCTCAATTTCCCTGCATACAAAAGTGTCCCCAAAGATTCAAAAAGACTGGTTCTTATAGTTTTCAAGGCTCAAATGAGGAATCCCAACTCCCCTCAAGATCTAGCCTTTTTCTGGGATCAAATCCCCCTTCAAATGGCCTAAAATCCCCAAAAATCCAATTTATGGGCATAAAATCAGTGAAAAACCTGCTCTGTAATGTTAAAAAACCACATTTTTCCCAAATTACAGAGTAGCCCCCTCTAACAGGGCATGTGCCCCCTTTTCTAGGTCGTATGGGGCCATGTGGGCAAGTGCCAGCGCTCCAAGTGCTTAGACGCCAGCCCCCTTAACTGTAGCTCCTGGTTTTGGGGTGCCATTCATGTGATCTAAGCTAATCTGCCCCTTGGGCACGCTCAGCACTAGCCCTTGGGCGTGCACCTGCCATGAAACCTTTTGCTGGGGCTTAGCCCTAGCCCCCTTGCACCCTCCTTTGGACATTTTAGCCCAAAACTATATAAAAGTGGGTTTTTTCATCAATTTAGCTTTGGCAGGTTGGTAATAGCACTTTACCAAAGACTTGGAGTTAGCCATGGGTCATAGGTTCAAATCCCATGGACCCCTACATACTTTTTACATGCCAACCAATAGTAAAGTTCCATGTGTCTTCCCATGTCTGGGCCATGTGGCACTTATTCATTTGCCAGTTGATCATTGACTTTTGCCATAGAAGAAGTTGATTATCGGGCGATATTTTTCACATCCGGGGTCCGTTTTGAGAAAATGAATATATGGACGGAATCAATGCGACGAGCTGGTCGTAATGGAATTGGTTTTATGAAATTCTGAGAAATTTCATTTTTGAGCATTTTTGGACCTGGGGAGCCTCCTGAATCACTTATCCAGATTCAGATGCCCAATCACGATTATAACAGACAATGCAAGGGCCTTCAAGTCTAAAAAATTGGAGAAATTTTGTAGTGATTAAAATATTACCCTTGGTGATTCCACATCATACTACCCCCAAAAAAATGGATTTTCCAAGTCTTCGAACAAAATTTTAGTCAGAATCATCAAAAAATTGGTGCAAGAGAATAAAAAGGCGTGGCACAAATATCTCATCCATGCATTGTGGGCTGACAGGATATCCCCAAAGATATCTATTGCTACATCTCCTTTCCATATCATTTATGGTACAAAAGCTATCTTTCCTACTACATTGGGATTGTCAGTAATGAAGTTATTGCAGGAACAAGAAGCAGAAACAAATGTCGGTCGAAGAAGAGATGATGAGCTCATCAGCATCCAACAGACTAGAGAAAAGGCCTTACATAACACCCAGCTATGCCAAGACAAGATCAAAGGCACCTTCGACATGCATACCAAGGTAGATGACTTCAAACTAGGAGACTAGGTACTAAAATGGGATGCCAGAAACAAAGATAAGGGTAAACATGGGAAATTTGATAACCTATGGTTGGGTCCATTCAAAATTGCAGCTTGCCGTGGGAGAAACACCTATTTGTTAGAGGAAAGTAATGGAGAAATCATTGGAGGAGGGCCTACGAATGGCAGGTTCCTCAAGCATTACATTTTTTGAAAAATCATCACCCCACCATTCATTGTATACAATCGTTCTACTTTTTCCTTTACACGTGACAGATTGGAATAAAAGCAGCATATTTGAAGCCTGAGGTGAAGGCCCTGAGCTATGCTAGGCATATTTTAATTTTTTGAATAAAGATCAGCATATTTAGATCATATTAATAGACCATGGCCCAGTGGGTAGGCACTTAGTCTTCAGTTCTTTGCTACCTCGCAGGGAGGATAGCATCCCCAGTTGGAGCCAATGTTATCACCACAACAATTTTCAGATGGAATCCAAGTTTCAAAACTTTAGCGAAGAGCTATATTGCTATGGAAGTATGATAGTTTGGAGGACTAGGCTATATCTGGCGGTGTATGGAAAAATATAGCAGAGGCACGAAAGGTAGGACTCAGCGGACCATCGATCTCAAGGCAGCCCGGATCAATGGCTAATGCACATATCGAAGAATGAAGTAGTGCAGAAGATAACTATTCAAAGGCGGGCCAGGGAGAACTATTGTGGTTTAAATCTTGGATGTGTGGCTCTCTCAGAGAAACATCGGGGCGAAAAGCAGTCTACCTAAAACTGGTTTCTCGAACCCCCGATGTCGAAAGTTGTTGGGTCAAGGTGGACCGTAGATCTTAGAGTGATCCAAATCAACGACTGAAACTCATATCGACGATTGAAGTAGAAAAAATATTAATCAGTCAAGGGTGGGCCGGGGGAAAATGTCGTGGTTTAAATTGTGAACGTGTGGCGCCCTCAGAGACACATCAGNTTTCTCGAACCCCCGATGTCGAAAGTTGTTGGGTCAAGGTGGACCGTAGATCTTAGAGTGATCCAAATCAACGACTGAAACTCATATCGACGATTGAAGTAGAAAAAAGATTAATCAGTCAAGGGTGGGCCGGGGGAAAATGTCGTGGTTTAAATTGTGAACGTGTGGCGCCCTCAGAGACACATCAGGGCGAAAAGAAGTCTATCTAAAACCGTTGTCTCCAACACCCAATGTCGATGGGAAAGTATAAAAGGAGGACCCCCGACATTATTTTACGATATTTTGAAGCATTCAACCGTTCGGAAATTGGCACAAAGCATCCATTTGAAAATCAATCTCAGAACTGAATTAGATTCATGCTTCCTTCGCCGCTAACATGTATTTTTCACCATGGTTGTTAATCCTGTTGTTTTGTCCATGAATGAACAAGACATCTCCTCCAAAGAAGAAGCCCTAATTGACAGAGACTCTGACATTTTCGAAACAGAGATAACAGTTTCTCCCATTTCTGTATCCAGATCAAATTTGTTTAACAATGTTGGAACGCGCATACCTTTCCTTGAAGTGGCTCAAGCCTCCATCACTCCTTACGTCGTAGAAGCAGTCTTTCCTTTCCCTAAATTTATAAGTTGGTGTGCGGAGTGATATTCTCAGGAAGAAAGAGTCATTTTGAATAAATTAGGGTCAAAGGTTTTATGTGAAATAGAGAGTTCATCGCTCTGGGACACCCTCAGTATACCAGAGTCCTCCCCCACAGTGTCAGAGCCCTTCGAGGAACAGAAAATGATCACAATTTATAGAGAATGCCCACCAGAAGTAAAAAAACTTGTTTCTGCAAACCATTGTCAAGCCTGAACACCATTCAGAGAGTTTTTCATTACCTTCCAGTGTAAGCTTCATGGTCATTGAAGTCCAGTGGGCTTGTTCTCTGCTAAGTCAAATTTTAGTGTTGGACAGTGACAAGTTTGTGGTAGAAATCATGTTAGGTTTCTTGTTGACCTTCTTTATGTCAGGGTTTGGTCATTCAATCTATTTCAATTTTGACAAATTCATAGTTGATAATATGCATCAACAGTTGGTTAACTTCAATTCATTGAGACACTTCAGATACTACATGCATTTGCTGAGAATGTTCTTGGAATCTAACAAAACTGAATTTCCTGATACTGCATTTATTTCGACTGAGTGTAAAAAGATCACCATGCTTATTTTCATCAATAATATTATGTCCAAGGTGTACAGTCTTATTTTCGGTTTAGATCTGCCAAGGGTTCTAGAAGAAATGAAAATCTCTTTACAACCAAATCCAGAGAGCAGGATAAGAGATTGGATGTTGTTCATACAATCTATCGTGATCTGGGTATATGGCTATCAAGAAGGACCTTATCTTTTACCAGTATTTTTGACTCCCAAGATCTTTTCTTTGGAGTTGATCAAACAAAGGATCATCTCAGAGACAAATCATTTTCTGAAAGCACACAAGGCTTCTAAATTGAAATTTCCTTTCATAGTGGGATCCTTTGTGGTGAAGAACAAGTCTTCTTTGCATCAGGTCCAATCCAAACTCAGTGAATTTGGGTTCACGTAGCTTCAAGGAAGAAAGTATGATCTGCATCAGATAATATCAAAGAGAAGATTGGTGAGCAGATAAGGCCCCTATGAACATGAGCATGTCGAAGGATTCGACAAGCTAGCCAATCTAGAAACCTGTGTAGATATGGAGGTCACTCTGTAGCATGATCAGAAAAAACAAACAAAACCAGCCTCTCAGGAGAGCCCATCATAGGCACCTTCCCCTAGGTTGGTTGTCAAAGTTCCTAAAATGCCTGTCTATAATAAGAGGAATAGTTTAGAGGCCCTGGGTGCCAGTAGCCAGCAAGATACTCCTAAGAAAATGAAAATTACACCATCCTCCAAAGTAGTTGACCCGGAAGAAGAAGATCCCAAAGGGAAAACATGCATGGAGATGGTGGAAAGTGAAACCAAGAATGAAGAAGATGGTACAGGGAGCATGCCACAAAGTGAAAGCAACACAAAAGTTTTCAGCAACAGGAAACACATATTTAGCAAGACACCTGGGGCAATTTATCAATGTAAGGAAGATTTAATGAACCAGTATGTTGTGAAAGGAAGTATGGAAAATAGTGAAATAAGAGACCTTTTACCTGAAGTAGAGAAGACTTCCCAGCATAAGGCTTCCTTACTCTAAATCATGGATGTGGAAAGAAAAATGTTTAACATAGTAGTGGTTGATGATGATAAGGTGTCTAAGATCAAAATGCACTATGAAAATATTGGTCCCCCTGACAAAGTAAAGTTCTACAGGAATGTCAGCAACATGCTATACTTGGATTATTTGAGCTAAGGTCTGAAGGTTGCAAGATTGACAACACATGCACTCAAACTAGATGGCCAATTGAAATAGGAAAAGGCATCCAGCAAAGCATGGATGACATAGGTCAAAAGGTTAGAATCCGAAGGCCCTCAAGGGGTAAAATCTTCTCTAGATGAGAAAGATAAGATGACGCAAAGCCTAAAGAAAAATATGAAAATGTCCCCTACAGATCATCCACGGACAACAGAGTTAGTTGTTTTGGAACAGGAGAAGGAAACATTCAGACAAGAGGCACTCAATTACAAAGAAAAAGTGTTGCAGTTGGAAAAAGATAAAGAGAATTGGTCACAAGCACAGGCAACAACATCAGATATGGTTGTCATTGTACCTACTAATACAGAGGTTGGATCAAGCACTGAGGGGTTGGTCCAAGCTATATCCCAGGTAAGCTTAAAAATAGGGGAGATCAAGGGTCTCAAAGAGGTCGTAGAAAAGTTGAAACAAGAGATGAAAGTGAAAGATGAGAAGATGGCTCAACTCCATGGAGATAATCAAGATTTGCAAGAGAGAGTGAGCAAGATGAAAACCAGGTTAAAGGGAAAAACACTATTACAGGGAGCCAAACATGTGATATGGGATGTTATTGCTACAGATGTTGCTAAATTCAGGGTTTATCTGAATTTTATAAATGACAAAGATAGTGTGGCTGCTACAGCTTAGAGAAGGTGTACTGTTGTTAATGAAGTATTAGACAAGAAGCCCTCGAAATGGGCCCAAAATGCTATTGACTTGCTAAATTCTATACCCATTGTTGATCTTCAAACTATCAGGGTAAAGGACAAAACTGCGTTCATCATTTGGGCCAGGAGGATCATCGCCAAGCACATCCTACTCAAATCAGTCCAGAACAAGGCAATGCAAATGGAGCACAGTGTACAAGAGTTTAAGGATGTATTTGAACAGTTGTTTATCAAAGGCCTCCCAACATTTTGGGATGGAAAAGGTTCATTATACAATCAAGAAAACTACAATTCTCTCCTCATTCAGTGTAGAATGGACCATTCTAAATTTGAAGCTATGGAAGAAAGTCTGAAAGGCCCAAGTCTGGTAGAGTATTTGGCTACAGACTTTGAAATTTTGAACAAGTTAAAATCAGTGAAGGTTGGTCTGTCGACTATGTCCTATGCCACGTGCATTGACTTGGAGATTTTGATTAAAGAGATGATGGATTACGAAATTCCCTCTTATTCGCAATGAAAATAAATTGTGTGGTTGGGTAAGACAAAGTGCAGTATCCCCGGAAATAGTAAGTGATCTCTGGGTGTCACCAAAGTTGTAGATCCAGCAGAAGATCAGAGTGAGACAGATGGCGCAGAGGAAGTTGAATAGTCAAAGAAATTGTCTATAGTTTTGAAGCGTTTTTTGTTAATCATTGTAAATCGTTTTGTATACCAAGACTGTCAGTTGAAATTGTTTTAGAAGATGAAACACTTCAGTTTCATCCGTTATAATAGAATTGTATAAATATTGGGATGCTTGAATGAATTAATGTTGACAGAAGTGCAAGAGCACCTTTTGGTTGTATCAGACTCTATTTGTAAATTTTCTGAATCTGAATCGAATATAAATGCAGAAGATTTTGAAGTCTCTATGAAAAGATTCTAAGGGGTGGTGATATGAGCTTTGTTTCCCTTCATCTTATGTATTTCCTGTGCCTTGTCATCTCATTTACATTTTATTATGTTTAAATTGGAGAGTTAAAGGCCCATAATTCATCTTGTGATGCTCTTGGCTTAAGAAATTTAAATTGTGTGATTGTCTGCTTAACTAATTCGGAATTCATTTCGGTAATTCTCTGATGCAGTTATTTGTTTTCTTTATCTTCCTACACTCTACTTAAATTTAAGAATAACTCAGATTCATCGCCTCGTTTAGCCTTTATCCTTTGGAGAGTTCTATGAGCTGATGCATTGTTTTCATTCACTTTCAAAATTTTGACTCCATAGCCCTGAGTGTTCCTCCCCTTCTTTGCCAGCAACTTTATTAAAACCCCCAAAACAAACCAAATCTAGCCACTGGTTATCAAAGAAAAACCCAGTGACATGAGAGAGCCCTCTCTGAGTTGAGCAGGCTAGTGCTTCAGCTCTAAAGTAGGTTGAAACAGTTACCTGTGTCGTTTGTTTATCAGCCGGACAAAATTTACAAAGTGCTAACAGGGCCGACAGTAATGACGGGAAACATGGGAGCGGGGTGTGCCCTCATCTTTTGGGAGAAGATCTGACACGGGTGGCACTTCTTGATTGATTCAACACAATATTTTATCAATGTCGGCCAAAAGTAACCTGCTCTTCTTGATCGATTCAACACAATATTTTATCAATGTCGGCCAAAAGTAACCTGCTCGTAGAATATTTTGGGTTGTTGTCAACCCAGAAAAATGACCACCACATGCTCTAGTGTGGCAGTCGTTAAGAATGAGTTCCACTTCTTCATGAGTGAGACATCAACGAAGGATACAATCTACACCTCGATGATACAAAGTGTCCTTGAGTATGATATAGTTTTTTCCTGATGGTGTATACATCGACGCTCATCATGAGAAGAAAAGGCAGAGCACTTCAAAGTCTGGAGATAGACTAGCATATCTCAATACCAGGGTTTCGAAGATGAAATCAAAAAAACAACTCCTTTAATCGGTGATTCTTCAGGCGTAACATCACCTAATTCGACCGGAAGTTCCAAGATAAGTTCCGCAAAGACCAACGATTTTTTGGATTTCACGGAAACAAAATCCAAGTCAAATTCTTGGAGGATAATTGTCCATCTACTGATCTTTCTGCTAATTACACGTCGTGTCAACACGTATTGGAACGGATTCCCAATGACAATGACGATTTTCTTGCGAAGCAGAATATAATGATGGAACCGTTGGAAGGCATGCATTGCTGCCAATGCAAGCTTCTCAACATGGGATTAGTTGAGTTATGGTCCAACAAGGCCTTGGCTCAGGTAATAAATCACATGCTCTTCAAGAAGATCGCCCTCTTGAACCAAGACCATACCGATGGTCGACTCTGCAGCGACCAAGTACAATAAGAAATATTTATTATAATTGGGAGGTCGGATCAGAGGGGAAGATGTGAGGAAGTGTTTCAATGCTTCGAATGAGAGTTGAGTGGCCTCGCCCCAATGAAACAGGATGCCTTTCTTCAGTAAACACATAGACCCTTTAGTGATTTCAGCATAGTTTGTGATAAAACATCGAAGAAATTTCACTTTACTCTGTAAGCTTTGACATTGAGGGACTGTGCACGGGGGAGGCAATTGAACTATCGCAAACACCTTTAGAGGAACGACCATGGTCCCTGTTGTCGAAACTATGAAACCTAGCAGACGAACCGACGTCACGCAAAAACTGCACTTGTTTGGATTCAAGAGAATCTGATAGTAGCGACATCGCTCAAAGATTAGTCGGAGGTGCGCGGGATGATCAGCTCTCTTATGAGATCGTGACGCTAAATTATCGAGATAAGCCTTGACTATGTGTCTTAGGTCATGGAAAGAAAAAGACATGGCCCGCTAAAAAGTGGATCCATCATTCTTAAGGCCAAAAGGCGTCTTCCGATAAGAAAATGTACCCCATGGATAGATAAAAGTTGTTTTATGTTGGTCTTCGGGCTTAATCTATATTTGATTGTATCCCGAAAAACCATCCATGAAAGAAAAGACCCTGCAGCCGGCACACTCATTGATAATTTGGTCAATGAATGGGGTGGGGAAATTATCCTTGGGACAAGCCTTATTCAAATCATGGAAGTCCATACATATGCAAATCGTTCCCTACTTTTTGTTGATCGAAATGAGATTTGACACCCATTGAGTCAACTAAACAGGGTAGATGAAACCAGCTTTGAGTAGTTTCTCTACTTCAGTCTTAATAGTTGGAAGCTTCTGTCGGATCGGCCTGGCATCAGAATAAGTCATTATTTCATGTTCGATGATTCCTGGATCTATGTCTGGCATTTCCTCGTAAGACCAGGCAAAAACGTCGCAGAATTCTTTAAATAAATCAATGTAGATTTGAATATCCTTGGGGGAGCAGTCCGCTCCGAAAAATACATTCTCCACGACGTTAGGGGTTCTAGATATGTCAATAGGTATCATTCTAGCGATGGTTGACATATTACCCTCAGCATATACTGCATGCGTAACCAAAGGATTAATAGGAAAAAACCTATCTCTAGTCATAGTCAACATGAATTCTTCTGCCTCTATTCTTCTTAACTCTGGGAGAAAATAAGATCTATGATGGAGATCATCCCAGGGTCTGTCTAGACCAGTCAGTGCCTCTATAATCGCCTCGTCAGAGGGCAAGACCAAGTCCAAAGAATCGATAGTGTCTAGGGAATATTGAGCCCAAGTAGGCTCGAGAACTGGATCTAACTTCTGTGGGGGAGTCGGATCAGGGTCAGCTTCCCTGGACAAGACTGTACACAACTTCTATCATGGACAAGGGCATGGACATGCTAGGATTCCCTGTCCTTTCTATCAAAGCCGATGGGGAAGGAAGAGTCCACGGATCTTTAAATTAAGTCGTGCAGAATGGCGATACTTGAAAGATTTCATCCTTAGGATGGTCGGGGGCAGCCGATATGAAATTGACATCATCAGATGAAGGCGGGTAATCGAAAGTACCCATCAAAGGTGGGCATAAACCAAACCCTACATTGATGACGTCGGGTTGTAGATTATCAATGATAGGGACCGTGGATGCCCTCAATGAATGGTCAGGACGGGAGAAGGACAATTGATCAGTGGAAACGATCCGACCCTCGTGTGGGAACAACAAGACCCAGAAAAATGTGGCGACCACTTCATGCATAGCATAGGTCCAACTCCTTCCTAACAATAGGTTGTAGTCAAGAGGTGCATCGACCACTTCAACTTCGATGCACACGGTCTTCCCTCCTAATTGCACGGGGAAGGAAGGGATGATTCCATGTGGTCTGAACGAGCACCTGTCGAAAGTGGTAAGAAGAGTAGGTGACAGAGATAAAATGGGTTGGCCAATGGCCTTCGAACATGCCAACGACATCACACATGTCGAGGCGCCCTCATCAACCATCGTGCGGAAAATATTCTGAGTAAAATTTTTCGTGGTGTAAGCCACTACTATCTGAAACACCACGTGGTAGGGAGATGAGGTTTTAATTCAGTCATATCAAGCATGATCATTCCTGGATTATAGGTCTTAGCATATCCTAAGGCAGCTAACAAATATTTTCTCTGCGAAGGGCAGCTCTGGAGGACTTCCAAAGTGGACATCACGCAAGGGCAGCCCTCGCACTTGGATTATGGGAAGCTTTATTGAACGCCCCTTTCGGGATGTGTGTCATTGTTTCTCCCATCATCTTCTTAATATGGAGAGGAACAGATGGGCTTACGGCTTCCTTACCCTTTTCAACAGATTCTGGCATTTTGTAATCGTGCACCCTAGTTGTTATGTAGGCATCACCTTTCATCATATAAACGTTCATGAACGAAGGATTACTAGAATATGGAGGGGGTCTCTGACTGCACCCATCCGCGATCTAAGAGGCTCGTTTTTCCCATGAGGAAATGGGTTTGTTAACACAACAGGTTGTTGTTGCGCCAATACATTTTGGGCCTCCACAAGCCAAGGGCATAGGTGAGTCAGGTGGTCTTTCATGCAAAGGTTACATGGATACTTCGACTTTATTTTCTCTATGTTTCCCCCACCAGCATTGTTGGTGGGTTTCTTATCCCCCTTACCCTTCTTGTTTCTTTGTTTTTTCTTGTCGTCAGACTGTTGGTTGGCCTTTGGGTTCATCGACTGCACACTATGTACATTCGATGTTTGATTGGGGGATAAGTAGAACTAAAGGTTTGGTTGGCCGCTGTCTACTGTATCGAGAACTGTTTCAATTGATTCGACAATAGATCAGTGGAATTTTCTTATGTTGAACCAGATATACCATCGGCATGTGGTCTATACTTGTGTCTATCTTTGTCAAGGATAAACTGTGGTGCATCTAACAAAACTTCATAGAGTGAACTAGACTAAGAGTATATCAGTTCAAATTGTTGAGCTCTCATTATCGCCTCTTCCTCGAAAAACACTCCCGACCTTGCGACGTCCTTAGATAATTGGGGTACCAAAGACTGAAGGAACCACTCTAGCAGGAAAGCTGATGAGACTGGTACTTTTATCAAAATATTCCTACGCCGCCATTCTTGGATGTGATCCAAGATATGGTCAGCCTTTGTTTGCTCAAAGTTGGCCAGCAATTCGGTGTCAGCATCATATCTCATAGGTAGTTGGAAATGGTTTAGAAAAACCATTGCCAATTAGCCAAAAGTAGAGTATCTTGAGCAATCGAGCTCGATGTACCATTTCGTGGCACTCCCTATAAGAGTGCGTTGAAACAAACGCAACTGGATGGATTCATCTCACAATGATTTCGACGAGCACCATAGGTGAAAGGTGGTCACATGATTGCCTAGATATTCGTTAGGATTACCTTTGAACTTTGGAATGTCTGAGGGCAACTTCATCGGCATAGGAGGCCAATGCAGATCGTGACAAATTGGGTAGTTTAACAATCTTCACAATTCTAGCAAATGCAACGTTGCCAAAAATGGTAGCTTGGGTTGTTGACTATGTACAGGGAAACAGGAGACTGGGGTTTGACTGGCACCAGGTTTCTAGGAAAAGTTAGGTTGTTTACCAGGGTTCTAGTAAATACCATGGCCTTGGTCAGTGAATGGATACTACGTTTGTTGGAAACTCATCGGTTGATTCCCGTAGTTGGATGTTGAGGGTTGGGCGAGGATTTCTCCCTGCGTAGTGTTCCAAATATTCTGGAAAGGGTTGCCCCCTACCGATCTGACGGGCATAGGTACTGAGCCTTGCCCGGGGTTCCATTAACCATAGAAGGGGTTTCCCCCGGTTGGCATCCTTGACAAGGGAATTGCTCCCTACCATAGATTCCAGATTCCTTGTGAGGAAAATATTCCTGTGTGTGCCCCCTGTGTAGGAATAGTACCCTGCATAGGATTTTTTGGTCCAAAACCAAGGTTTCCCCCAGCCGAGACGGCAGCTAAAGAGAAAGCGTTATTTCCAAACATTTCGAACAAAGAGAATGACATTGAACCCACCGGCGTGGTGTAGGACTAAGGTCCTTGACTTCCTTCTCCGAACAATTTCTAGTTCATGTTTAGCCCGATGGGATGTTGAGAAGCACCGCCGAGCGAGAGGGATGACGGAGGTATATGAACCCCATTGTAAGGGAAAGCATTATAGGGGGTTGAGGTGCCCCGCATGGACCCTTGAAAAGGAGCGTTTGAGCTCCCTGCCCCCAAACCCATGGTATGTAGGGTGGAGTAGGAGAGGAAGGAGTTTGTATCAAAGTCGGGCATCCTGTATGAAAATGGAGGGCCCGTCGCACTCTGTGTGAACGAAGCAGTGATCGTTGCCATAGACGGAATCAAATCACTACCCGAAGTAGAGGTGGTCGAGACCATCGTGGTCCAGGCCGGAGAAGGTGGGTTAGGAGGCAGTATGCCCCTTGTGGTGGAAGTCATGGAGGAAGTGTGGGGACTCCCTAACGAAGTAGCATCATTTGCTTCTATGGCTGCTTGCAGAACTATCTGACGCTAGCGATGAGTTACCCTTGGAGGGACAACTTGTACCATGATGGGTGCCGACAAGTCAGTGATTGGAGAATTGGCTGGCCCGAGAGCTTCCGCTCCAAGGTCAAAAAAAGTAGGCTCTTCCAGATTCAAGTGTTCTCCTCTCAGGGATGGCTCAGGCACAATTTCCTGCAACCCATTCGCCTCAAATGACCCTTGTTGGCCAAGTTTTCATCATAACAAAGGCAGTAGTGGCTCTAATGCAACCAGTGGCAGGCCCAAAAGCCTTCGTGACCAGCGGAGCTCTTGATCTTCCACTTTGTGAGAAAATCAATGACACAGTAAGGATTTTACTAATGTTGAAAACCAACACACACTAGAAAATTTCCTATGAGATAAAGCAAGCAAACACTATCTAGTTGGAAGAAAAGTTACGCCAACCAACACTAGAGAAACTTACTGGTGCAAGTGAAACTCAAACACGGAAGCACCCTTCGTGTATACTCTTCAAAGCGTGGCCTGATGTCTACCCTAGGTACTGCGGTATACCCCTGCAGTCACTTGTACAAGTCCCTAGAATAAAGGCAACTAGGTTTCCAACTCGCAAACAGTCACTAGGCGGGTACAGTTGACAGTTGGGTGGACCGCAATGAGAAGGGTATCAAGCCCAAAACGTATCGAGGGTATCGAAATCAAGTGGTACAGAAGACAACTGAGGACCTCGAATGGATTCAAGATCCATGAAGCTCCGTGGAAAATGCGACCGACAAAATCCCACGACAAGTCTTCTATATGCGTTCCCCACTACGCTTGGTCTGGCTTTGGAGGGATTATCTCCGCTACCTTTCCGCACGCGACCTCATGTTTAGCCCCTGTGTTAGAAGGGGGTCCCATACAACTTCCATGTTTACTGGACTTTTTACACTCCCTAGCACTGACTCTAATGTTTGTTTTTTAAGCCTTGAAGAGTTTCCTCTCCAACCTAAATCAAGGCTCTAGCCTAAACTAGTTGATGGACCCTACAAACATAAAGTCTAGTAAATTTTAATTTAGCGTTAATTTTAAGTGCTTGTTTTAAGTCAAGGAAGCGGCAATGAAACTAGTGGTGTGTTTTGAGAGACGAAAGAGAAGAGCATTAAATGAAACTGAAAGCAAAACTACTTCTTTCTGACAAATAAAGATTTGGAATTTCAACTCTTTAACCAACTTTTCAAAACTAACTTTTTCTAAGATCTTTTAAAGGAAAAACATAAAAAAAAAAAATCACTCAACTATGAGCTACTTAATTTCCTAAGTGATCAGTAAATAACTTAAAGAAAAACACTCTTTTTCCTGACAAGCAATATAATCAACCTAACTAAACCAAACTAAGAAATGAAATCTTTTTCTATTTTTTTTATATTCTTCAAACAAGAAACTTGAAATAAATTCTTTTTCTTTTTCTTTAAAGAAAGAAAAAGGGGGAAAAGTGAAGAAAAGAGAAGACCAAAAAATGACTTCTAGCCCATTGCAGATCGTAGGGAGTCACTGACGATACCAAACAAGCTGATCAGAAAAGACTCACAAACTCGTCTAAAACCCTTTCAAAGAACACATAAGAAATCTCTAAAAGAGAAGCAAACTGACGTCAAACCCAGGCTAAAGACTGTAACAATAGAGACAAGTACTAGATCAAGAAACCCCTGAGAAGTATGACTTCAATCAGGGAAGAGGTTGACTGCCTCTTCTTCCAGAAAAAATTTCTTAACATAGGCACGTTACTGACACTTAAGAAGCCTGCGTATGTATGTGGGTTGTCTAAAGGCAGGGTGTGTATGTAGGCATGCAGACCCACTACAGGTCGCGTACACCTATGTAACTTCTCAAAAAAAGAAAACTAACAGTTAGGCTGACAGGGCAGGGAGTACTGTTATGGCAGACCAGAATCCCTTAAAGACTCGGCAACTTACAAAAACTCAAAAAAGGTAATCAAACCAATTAAAACACCCAAATACTCCCCTAAAACCCTAGAGGTTTCCCTAGTATAGTCGTCAGTTTTGTTATAGCAGGAAAACCCCCCTATGGACTACACTAGGGTTCAACATGTACACATATCTAACAATATAAAAGTCTCCTACTTTTTATAACTACCCCGAATATACCCCACATTCATGCATGAAATACAAAGTGAAAAGATCTAGTAACTCTACCTTTAACTCCATGTTCGGTGTCGATCCTTTTTCATTTGATAGCTCCGCTGACTACAAGCCTCCTCCCAAGGTTGGCCTGCATTCACAGATGAATAAACATAGAACTACAAAACATGCATCTCATATATGAATTATGGGTTAGATGTCAGTATAAAACATAAATCAAACATAGATATTTGACACATCATATTTCGAGACAGACAAAGTATTCCTTTTATTGTTATCACAATGTTTACTTACAATGAGATTGGTGACTTCTTCTCGAACCTGGTCCGGGATCCTCTTCACCAAGCTCCAACTGCTCTTCCATGTATCTTTCTCCTCTCACACTTCTTCTAATGAAATGGAATAGGCTTATGATGGAGGAAAAAGGGCAAGAATGGGAAATTCTGATGCAAATCTCACAAGGTAGCTACAATTATATGGGGCAAGGAGGGGATGTGAAACAAGAAGAGTTTCACTGTTCTTATGCTTCTCTTTTGAATGAGACCCCACAACCTCCTTTTATATGACAAAAGGATGGTTATTTAGTTGGGTGATGGGCTATAGGCAGTGGATCGGTTGGGAAACTACCCAATAGCCCGTAATCTCAACGAATTCCTTGCAACTTTTTAATTTTTGCAACATTTGTGGGTATACGTGGGTTGTAATGGTGCAGCTAGCATACATACGCGAGTTGTAGTGGTGCGGAAAGTGTTTGTACATGGGCAGTAGTGGTGCAAGGCATGCACATCTTCAAAAATAGAGTTTTTAAAAAGAGGTGCTCAGTGATGGCTTGGAAAAAATAGCAAGTAAGAGGGCCTGATGCCAACCTCACGCTTTTGCATAAGGAGATCTGGTCCTTGTCTATGATCAAGATCATGACAAACTTGGGACAGGAAAGTTAGAACCCATGTGGCATGGGCCATACATCGTAAAACACGTGTTACAGAGAGGCACCTACCAGTTAGTGGATTACGATGGATTATCTCTTGGTGAGCCCAAAAATGGGCTTTACCTAAAGAAGTACTATGCATATAATATCTCGCATGTGTGCTTTATATATTATTGTACTATATGTTTGTGGTTTGGTGTGTCTTTACTTTTCATGCGTGAGTTTTTCCCCATTCTTTACAAGTTTCTTATACTTTTCTTTGAACTTGAATGCACAGATGTCATCATCCTTTCTCATCTATTTCGGGTTGGTGGATGGTGCTAGTCGATATCTCTTATGTAGCTTGGTCATTTACCACTCCGACAAGTTTGTGAGTTCAGGAGGAATTTTCCTCAGATCTGCAACCAATAAAGTTGTAGAATATCATGTTGTCATAATACTTTTAACCGAAGCTTCTTCTCTAGGTATATCTCAATTGATTATCAACCTTGATTCTCAACTTGTGGTCCGTCAACTAAACCGGTTTTTCCTAATACGTTGTTCCTAATCCAATTTTTCTACGTCTCTATCTAAGGGTTTGTCATCTCAAAATATCTTTTGAATTTATAGAATATAGACATATATTGAGAGAACTTAATATGACTACGAATTCATTAGCAAATTATATGTTAGATTGGTATATTTCACACAGATAAACATTTGGGACATGAAGCATGTAAATAAAAACATCACATAAAACAAAAAAATATAATATAAGTAGCCACCACAAAACTCATATATATATAAGCTTGATTACAAATAGAAAACATTTTGTCAAAAATACATCATCCAAACAGTACATAGCAGGGCAAAACGTGGGCCTTTATGCCCATAGAATCATCATAAAAGACTAAAAGTGTCTGGAGACTCTACTCGTCTCCCTGCACCACATTGTGCTCAGTATAGCACACAACTGCTCTCACCACTTGTCGTAGAAAATGACTAAGACCTTTAGGTACTCCAACTATATGTCTCTGAACATGTAAGGGAACATCTTGTATCCTCATTGAAGGAACACCCATGGTCAAACCATGGAGGTTCCTCTCCAAATCTCAAAGTCCTCCTACTCCAACGTCAACTTTTGTTGTTGCCTGAGCATCTCCATGACGTCCTAGTGCTAACATCTCTGCTAGATGTGACGCGCCTCTATCTGCATGATGAAAAAAATGACTTATATCCCTCGTCGTACAGCAAAAATACATATAAAAACAAGAAATAATGTTACAAGGTTATGATATTTCGTACCTAATACATCCCATTGTGTCTCCTCGTGAAGCACTAAATCTGCGCTACCCCTAAATTCAACCCCAACATATAGGAAATCCTCTATAACCACAAGCTATCTCCTCCACCATGCAAAGAAGTCAGCAGTAAAATGAAATTCTGAGGGTTCATTTCCCAACATAGGTGAAAGACTCATCCACCGTTCCATATGGGGCTTAGTCATAGCGCGTGCTACCAATGCAACCTGTGGTTGCATCTGTGGAACTCGCACTAGGAAAAGTGAAACTAAGAAAGATTCGTACCCAAATTGTTTCTTCCTGCCTGTTCGACAATTAGAGATATGCTCTTTGATATTCCTTAAAAACCTTGCACTCCAATTAAAAATCCTAGGCTCCAAGAAGTGAATAATGTATGATATCTTAGACTTGGAAGCAAGSTGAGAACTGCTACTTCCTGTCATTTTTGTGATAGCGAATGTTAGCGTCAGAAGTCACTCCTGGATTGCTTGCAGGAGCAGAGCCTGACACCCATCAGTTTAATGTCATGATTTGTTTATAAGGGATGATCAAATGGAGGTAAAGACTCGAGGAGATATCACTCTAACTCAGGGACTGGGTCTGGTACATAAGTAACAAAGGAGGTCTTGATCTAACTTCAGCCAGTGGGTTGATAAAAGGGTGAATAGGTGGAAGACTTGGTGAGAAGGGTGAACAAACAGCTTTGGGCAACAAGCTTACGGCTGCTTGCAGAAGAAAGACTCTGAATGCAAGATCCGCTTGGTTCAGGGTCTCAAGAAACTGAGGAGGACTTGACTGGATCCTCCAATTCCAAGTCACTCAGCGCTGGGAAAATCACAGGAATTGACTAGAAACATCATAACTGTTGTAGTGATCCTATCCAACATCATCCTATAACAGCTATGGCTCGACTGGATCTTCCAATTTCGAGCGATTCTAACACAGTGTAACAAAGATGTAAAAGAAAACTGGCATTCATCAGGCAAGAAATCTCAAGAGTTCATATATAACCAGAGTATCGGTGCTTCATTAAAGATTTACCACCGGGAGCTCAGCTCAACCATCGATAGATACAAAAATGGCGAAAACGCCTTCATAAACTCAGAACAACAACAACAGTGGAACCGAGACATTGCATTGAAAGCTTTGCATCTGCATGGCTTCTGACAGTCAACCTCTGAAAAGATCGTGCAACTTATGTCAGATGCAATTTAACTCTTGACAGCTCTAACGGCGAATCGACATGCCTTTAATTCATTGCCATGCTTTCCCATTATGGCAGAGGCGATATCTAACTACCACCAACCGCTTGAATAACTGCTTCATCGGGATTGAGGATGGCCTGGCCAACTTGGCACCGTTGGGACGTGGAGGGCCTCCCACGCTGCCACCTGGAATAACTGACTGGCTTAAAGAATAGACGTGGAAGCCAGCGAGGCAGATGGGGCACGGGAACGGAGTGATGGCGCCGGAACAGTGGGGAGTGGAGAGGAAGCAATGAGGGAGCGAGAGAGGTTGTCGGGGAGACACATGGCAAGAAGCGAGAAGCGGAAGAGGCAGGGGATTAGATGCAACAGGCACAATTTAGAGGGAGGTCGACGCGGAGGGAACGGGACATGTGGCAGGTGGTGAGTGGATGATGAGATGGGGAAAAGACCACCTGGACTAAAGAGTGGAGGAGGACAGATGACACACGACGATAGGGGAAAGGTGGTTCTGGGAGATAACATGATGGGGAAAGGGCCCACGCTGGCTAAACAAAGAGCGGTTGAGAGGATGGGATCGCGTGAGCACCGTTGATCCGGGCACGCTGATCTTGGTCGTTGGAAAGCTGCACGCCCAATTTCGGACCCCCTCCTCCGCTTAAAGGTAGAAAGGCAGGGGGGTCCGAAATTGCCTTTATCGTC